>JAQBSW010001894.1:0-118006 GCA_029291075.1 Eudiplozoon nipponicum | reverse complement strand
CGTTCCATGATTGGGTTATATGATGAATAAATTGTTCTGAATCACAGTAACAAGCACAGCAAACGGGCAGAATGATTAGACAAGTCAGAAGAAAGAGTTGCCTAAAATATTAGGCTTTATTCATCATATAATGCAGATATACATGCTAAAAGACAAAACAAAACATGTTAGTATACGAACGGTGTTAATATAAATGTGTGTACAAATAAACAAACATATCATGTATGCGTGTATGTGTTAATTTTTTTTCACTGAAAGTTTAGCTCAGCAAATGCAATTATCAAATGTAATATTATTGAACTGTACGTATGCCGACTGGCATATACCAGTGAAAGTTATCCGACTACCAATATTTATTTTTCATTTGAATGATTTCTAGTTTATGTTTTATGTACTTCCTAGTCAGGGTGGTTGATTTACACATTTTGACAATCTATTGAAATAATACGAACCGAACGCTCATTTATCTTCTTCCGTTATTGATTATAAGTTGTGGAAGTGCTTTTTGGTTTATGTGTCGAAATATTTTACAAACTAGCCAAAGAATGACAACCTAAATTGAATTAAAACAAAGGCAGCATATCAGCTTTAAATTGCCAGAATATGAATTCAAATGATTAAATTCTCTGTATCAATTTAACTTTTCTATCAAAAGAGTCGTTTCCCAAAATCATTTCAGTGTCTTGGTGTGCATGTATGTGCGTGTGGGTGAGTTTTCTATTCTTCGGCGTGTTGTGTGACAACACACGCATACCTGTGATTCACTTCTGGTAATAAGAAGTGAGGCATCGCTGTTTCATGCTGACGTAATGCTGGTTTTGTTGATAACATGGATGCAACACTCCTTGAGATGTTGTCAATTTGTAAGATAAATGATCACGTTCTGCAAATACTACGAATTTCTCTTAAGGTTTAAGTACACATTTTGGCATATGTGTGTCGCTAACACTCTTAAAATTATTCATTTTTAAGTTTTTCATCACTGAAAGTAAGTAGAAAAGTCGTATGATTTTATCAGTAATCATTTTAGTGAGATCACATGAGAAGCCGGTTTATTGGCTTGACTGTTTATTTTACTGTAAAATTAAATGATATTATATTTGCCTTCCTGTCACACGCTCTATCTCATTCAGAGATGTGACTAATCTAGTTTCGTTTCATCTCGTCTTTTGTTTACAAAAAATTCATATCTATAGTATTTTTGATAATAATCTTTTCATTAGTTTTTTCATTGCATGCACAAGGAATACATGGTGTTAACACAGTTTGTCATTAATCGGATCTTTTGACATATTTGTTAAGAAAATGTTGAGCTTAATTAAAATTTGTAGCTTAAAAATAAAATTTTTGGTTAGTTTTTCATCATGAGTACGTGCCGGCGTCGAAGTTCTCCCTGGCGGTCGATTAGCCAATTTTGACCATACAAACGATATTGTATTACTATTGGATAACCGAGATTCGACATAGGTCACATTGAATAGATTAATAGTCAATGTTCAATCTTTCGGTATGAAATTCGCATCCACTAAATGTTAGTTATTTCTATAGGATCGCCTATCACTCACTTTAACTTTTCGGCTTCAAATTAAGGATTTGGACGTAGTTGAAAGGTTTACATATCTTGGTAGCTGCATCATTATCTCAGGTTATATGACTGACGAGGTTGATATATGAACCAAAAAATCTGTAGGAGCTTCCTCTTACCTCCACTGTTATTGGAGATAACCAATTACATCATTGTCTTAAAAAATTCCAATGCCTATGCACGTGAAGTTTTATTATACGCTAGTAAAATTTGGTTCTTTGGGGTCGGGGATTGTAGTATCTTACAAGCATTGGACCACCGTTGTTTGAGATGCGTAGTCCATATATGTTACCAACAACGATTAAGCAACGCTGATGTTCGCAGACATCTTTTTTGGAGCAGCCAAGAATTGATCTCGTTGGACAGACAAATAAGGCTTAAACAACTGCGTTGGCTTTGCAATTCTTTACATATGCCCGCAATTCGATTTCCCAGTAGAGTGTTGTTAGTTGATTGACGTCGAAAACAAGGTTTGACAACGTGAATCTGCTAATTTAAACACTAATCAAGTTGGGTATTATAGAATCTGCTCGTCTACCAAAATGGGGTCCGCATGAGCATTAAAGTTATTTGTTGGAACCTCTGCACATTATAGCGTCGCACCAAGCTGAGTGGCGATCTTGTTGCAGATTTCTAATAGGATAATTTGAACTTACTTATATTTGCAGAGCAGAGTTAACTTCGAGTTTCGGTCGTTTAGACCGAGCGATACATTGAAAACCACAAGGAAGTTGTTTTGCTGGCGTCGCCTTGCATCCAGGTGGATCTAGCTATAATGGTGTGTTTAGAGTGCTGGGTTACCTTATTTATGTATATTATCTGGATAAGCATCTAAATGAGATCCTCCCCTTCATAAATCACTCTCCGTTAGCAATATTTAATTTGTTTTAAATTATTATTTTCGTCAATTTTTATAATTTTGGAAATTATTTTTTATTTCATTTATAGTTTTTTATTTAATTTTTCTCATGGTTATTTGTCAGTGAAGTGTCAGATATTGAAAGTTGTTGTGTCACTGTCGTTGACTATGTTGATGATAATGATGATAATGACGACGATGATAGCAAAAGCGCGTACAAGCTTGTTCGGTTATGCTTTATTGCGTACTCTCAGCTGCATGATTTCTGTGTGGCGCAGTTCTAGTAACACTTAGAGTATTTGACTGATGGAAATTTAAAATTAGCCGTCATTATCTCTCAATATATCTTGATAAGTTTAATTTTATTTATTCTACTCTGACCTAAAAATAACATTCTTCTATCTATAGTTTTTATCAAGACAAGTTCCTGCTGATGAATACGTAAGTAATACGTAGTACTTCTTCACAAGAATTTTTTTGGGTGTGTTTTTGTATACAAGTGAACTGATGTTAAGACTTAATAAATGGTGTTTTAAAAATTCTATTGAATATACTACAAACATGAATTTCGTCACGAATCTATGTTGTAGCTGCGTTTATGATAGGATTAAACGAATTTACACTTAAATCCTGATGCGTATGAGAAATAGCTAGGTTTGTCATCACAACTTTAAAACTGTATTTTCGTTGTACAATTTATACATAAATGTTAACTTTTTATGATCACTTATTTCTTAATAGCTGGTGTCTATTTAAGTGGATAAGGAATCGATTTAAAGTCACGAAACGTTTTCTTTTATTAAACATAAATAGCGTATTCTGGTACTAACAGCGTTATGTATTTATAGTTTTCAAAACAAATTTATAAACTTAGTGGGGATTTTAAATAGGTGCTTTGTTTTTAATTTCAAAATGAAGGTTTCTGTTGTTATCAGTAATTATTCATGATAAGTTCCCACAGTTATGTGGCATCGAATTGTCAGTTTTGCATAATATTATAATGGTTATGAGGATGGTGTTATTCTGATATTTACAGCTTCGTTGGAGACTTCTGAATTATTTTAATGTTTGTATATAAGTTGTTGCGCACTTAGTAACAAATTATTACAAATATGACCAGAAGAATAACCAAAGATAGCATGAAAGAAATATATAATCTCGTGCACATTCGTTTCGCGTTTACTGGAGCCGGTATTACGCCCTTTACCTACTATATATTTGGGTGAGGAATATGTGACAATTGGATGGTAAAATCACCTATACGAATTTGTAAACTTGTATTAGTAAAGCTAACTTCATATAAAGTCTTCGACAAAGAGACTTCAAAACTACCTTTTATATATATATATATATATATATATATATATATATATATATATATATATATACCGAGTCTGTATATTTGACTATTGTGTCAGTACTCGATACCAACATTATGGTATCCGAAAAGGTACACGGTTTCAACACTGGTTGCCGAATCATTATACATGCTTAGTACATATATTGTATATATTGTGAGTTTGCTTTCAAAATCGCATTGTGAAGGGTTTTGTATGAAATAGCTTCACTACTGCAGATTTAGACATTCGGATTGGAGATTATACAGTCAAAATTTCCCACATTCCTCACATAAATATATAGTGGTTAAAGGTCGTAATACCGGCTCCTACTGATGAGTCGCCAGTAGACACGAAAGAAATATGCGCATGAGATTATACTTTCTGTTCATGCTGTCTTTGGTTTATCCTTCTGGTCATATTTGAATTAATGTTTTACTAGGTGCGCAACATGTAATTCAAAATTGCATATATATATATATATATATATATATATATATATATATATATATATATATATATATATTAGTTCTCAGCAAAAAACAGTGTTAAACGTTCTGCTGTCGATATATTTTTGACATTGCGTACTTGGGTGTTCGATATTTATATATACATATTTGCATAGGCCGTGTCTTTTGAAAACAGAAATCTACAGCCATATAAGTTGCATTATTGGCTAAATAACTATTGATGATTTGTGTAACGCAACGATTGTTGCTACATTCGCATAATATGATCTAGACCATTCACATAGAAAACTTGCATCGCTTGGTGTCTTTGGTTTATCCTTCTCGTCACAACTGAACAAATTTGTTACTAGGTTCACAACACCTAATACATATCTGCATATATATTAGTTTTCCACAACAGACAGTATCTAAATAAGCAACAGAATTTACCGACATGTCCGAAAATGAGACGACCTTTGTAGGAAATGTTCAGTCCTCAATAATTGCGTATTATAGCGTGATGCTTACTAGATTTTAGAATTAGAATTTTGAAAAAGAAGTACACTTGCCGAAAATAAAAAAACATGGTAAGGAAGCTTGGTCAGCTTTATGCATACGCAACACCAAATACCCATTCCGAACAGATTGTAAGTCTAGGAGGCCACTGTACGTCTTTCCATTTAGGATAAACACACTTTCTAAATAAATATTCTTTCCTTCTTTACACCATTTTCGATTCTGCGTCTTTTCGTTTCTGAATCTGAAAGTAGTGCTCTTTTCGATGCTATTATTATGAATGTTGGTCAGATCCCCGAATCAAATTTCGGATTTCCAATTATCGTAAACAGTTTAAATAAAGTATTATTCATTAAGCCTAGGTTAGGTCCTCATATCACAGTGCACAACAAGAAGCTCTAACTGGTACGATGTATATTTAAGGAATGGGTATATGTTGCCTATCCTAAACTGAGATGTAGGATCCTTGAATATTACTTAACTGTGTACACCATCCTTATCTTTGCGTTATTGGCTTCGGACCTCTGTTACCGCAAAATTTTCTCAAACTGGAAAATGGTGAGTCGGGATCATCCTTAGCTCATGTGTTGAAGCCTGCTCAGCTATATGAATACCTGCAAACAGCGGAATTTTTGCGACATGCTTAGATTTGTTTACTTAAATTGATGTCAGTAATCATGATAGGCATGTATTTTCTACTGTGTCTGCATATTTTTTTCGCCGATTCCACCACAGACGACAGAAAGACGCTATATACTATGGCCTATGTTCTCAAATATAGAGTGCATGAAGTTCAGGTTGTCTTGGTTATAACTGACATGATTGCTAAAGTGGGGTTTTTATGTAACGCAGACTTTCATACAGGTGGAAGATACACTTTAAGCTCGATGTGCAATGATAATATCGAGCGACTGTTTGAAATCTGCGCGAATTATAAATCTTCATTGAACAACATTAATTGTTAAGGTAGTTTGAGATATTGTTCTACATAATGTCCTTCATCTCCTGTAAACTGTGGACTAAAATAAATAATGTAGCAGTTATTGATAGATGGGGCTATTTAGTCGAAAACTAGCTTGTTTTGGAACACGCACGTCGACTCGGGTAACACACTTATCTAGTGAAAATTTTCATTAACATTTTCCGGAAAGTAAAATAAGAATAAACCTCAAATAGATGTAAACAAATGTGAACACCTGTCGTTCCAACGAGCTTATAAAGCTTAACTAAATTCCATGTTAACTGGTCTTCATAGTGAAAATTCGAAATCAGCTTAGTCGAATATAGGATTAGTTATACACAAGGCAGGTAGCATTGTATGCCATACAACATCCATCCCTTGAACTATTCAATATGTCTCTGAAAAGTCTGGTTATTATTAAACTAAGTGTCAAATTCCTTCGTGTTCGGTCTATGATCATAATTGTAGAGCTGTAATTGGCCAACGTAAGCACCATCTGAATTTCGATATTGAATCCTTTTAGTCCAGAATTGCTAATGAGTTGGACGTAGAGTTCACACCAGATGATAGCTGATGATTGTCATTTTTTTGCACCAAGGATCAAAGTAAATTAGGAGTTAGTGAAACAATAAACGAGTGCAACAATATTGTAATTTATAATAAAAAATTGGTCGTGTTTGTAGGTGGGTTGAATACTTCAACTATCATTTATCTTGAACACCTGCATTAGGCTCTATTCCCGAAAGTATGCCTGTATGAATAATGTGGACACTTATTACGGACATCCGAGTTAGAAGTACGAGACGCAACGCTATCTATTAAACATCGCAAATCGGCATGTCCTTATCATCTCCTTTGGATCTTATTTGCGAACATATATTGTATTGAGGTCTGGGTTGCCTTATATCTGTTTTTTACCTCGATCAGTATCTTCATTTGAACTAATTTCTCCACTTCGTAAGTAATATTTCCATGACATTTTTTTGTCACGCTTGATTTATTCTTTTGTTTAAATTCGTTTTATTTTTTTTTAATTTAATTTTTTTCTTTTTCCAATTTAATTATTACCATATGGCAGTGAAGCATCCGTTATTAAAAGCTGTCGTATTGCCGTCTGCGATGCTGATGACGATATTTCATAATTATTTTATTCTTTAGTGCTTTTGTCCTTTAAAATTTTTGATGATCATTTTTCGTTTGACTAATTTTTTTACATTTACGAACGGAACGTTTTTAGCCTATTTAACTGTTAATAAAATTTTATAACGCTAAGGCAATTACGATTGCGCTAGTGATGGATGTTATTGAGCTTAAGACTTGTCCTCTTGATGAAAATCAATGTTTTTAGTAATCTCAATCCTATTTTAGGCTATGCTGTCAAAGTTTCATTTTGTATTTATTCCTTTTATAATATAAAGTATCTTTTCCTTGAGCAAAACTATAAAGTAATTTTATCAGATACTTGAACCGTTTCTTTTCATGTTTTTCTAAATATCTGAAAAGGAACATAACTTTATGTATATATACATAAAGTTATCTTCGAAGAACAAACAAATTGAAAATTTAAACATGGGGAGAGTGTGAAGTAAGAGAAAACCCAATCAATTGAATGCGTCACCTCCAGTTAAAATTGAATGCTTTCAGAATTGGATTGATGCTCATCTTAGTATGACAAACCTAGTTACACATTTTTGTCTGACAATTAGAATTTTACACTCCACTGAGGTTTTCTGGCGTTGGAGATAGCTAATATGGCTCTGAAGTAAATGATGAATATTAGATTTCTTGAATTACCGTTTGAATTAGTTTTCAAATTAATCGTAATTGTGAGTATTCTCGAAATAATGCAGTATTTGGATAAAAAGTGATACAATGTACTCCAAAATCCGAAAGAAAATATTTCTGGTTTATTTATAAATCTTAAGAACAATTTAGGAAAGATCAGTTTCTACGTAAAAATCGATGTTCATATATTGGCAAAAGTATGCATCGTAACATTCCTGTGTATACATACTGTCCCACCAGAAACTATATAGCTACTAATAATAACAAAGTCGATTTTGTGTTTTTTATAAATGATCATGGAAAATTATTGAAACAATTTATTCAATAAAGCGATATGATGCGTTTTTAATAATACTACTTAAATAAGTGTACCCTTACCATAATTATCTTTATGAAAGGAGCGCTTCTAATTCATGCGACACCAAATTAAAGGATTACAGTCCTCTTACTATTAATATTCATCGCTAATGGCTTAATCGACGATTACAACAACAAATATTTTTTTAATGCAATATTCACAAGAGCTATTACAATACATGACAATCGAGTTGAAAACTCATCAAAGATGGCTTGTTTGATATTGACAGAGATAAATTTTCCGCATAATAAAAATTGAAAGTTTACATACCTAGTCAAGTTAGCTGTTGCAATACTACATTAAGTAAAACACCTTAGGGACACAAATATATTTTGTTCATCACGTTTTAATAGGTATGTGGTCTATCTTATATATATATATATATATATATATATATATATATATATATATATAAATCTTAGTTCATTCAAATTTAATTTAGGCAATATGTCGGCGAATTTTTCTGAGCCGTTACAATATTGACAGCTGACTGTTGTACTTCCGTCGCCATTCTAAACCGCATAAAATTTTTCGCTGTTTTGTTTGCAAATTATGTAAACCCACATTCTAGAATGACTCATTAATTTATAACCACAGCTCTTAAATTTAATTATATTATCGGCACCACTGTTTGCTGATGGTACATGAAAGATGACTGAAGAACGATGAACTCGTCTGCATAGTTATTAGATTGCTGTTCTTGATTCGACTTATTGTCAATTGTATGTTAATGTGCATTAATCAGGTGTTAGATTTACGAGCCGGTCATTTCTATCTGGCTGCTCGTTGATGTATTGTGATCTTCGGAACCAGGTATAAACACCGATTGCATTAGTTACGTCGTCGATTGTCATTCTTGGCTTATGTATGGCTGGACCTGATGATGATGAGTCTTATGTAACGTGTACGCCCAAGGATATTCTAAACCTTAACGTTTGGAACGTGAAAGCTCTCGCATCGAGCGCTAATCTGTCCATCACAAATGAATGGTACTAGCGTGGTGTAAACACGGTTTATCTCCAGATCGTCAGTATTGGTTTCTATACTCCTCAATGTGCTTTGCATGCGGAAAAAATCCACTCCTCAAAATTCGAGAGAAATAAAATCAAGTTTGATATTTTCTTTTGAGTTCTTGTGTTGCGAGGAAGGCCTTACTTTGCTGGAGATCTTTTATCTATCGTTCGCTCTACACTTAGTTCTGAGTGGGCAAACTGGTCTGTTGGTTTGTGAACGTATGTGTTCAAACTTTGAGCCACCGTGCTCATGATATGGATTAATTCTTTTAAAGTTTGCCTCCGATTCTGCTAAACTCCAGGAAATGGGATCGATGTTGAAGACCAACTTGTTGACCTCTGATTCGGTATGTTTTAAAGCTAATGCTTCAAAAACTGAATTTATTGTCACGTTTATTCAGAAATCAAAGATTTTGCTGAACGGTGTCCTGCTATCCGTCATCAAATAATTGATCCCTCTGATTAGGAAGATGAAGCTTGATGGATCGGCTTCGTCTGAAATTTAAAGACGTTTTGGCTGTGCTTCAACAGCTTTTAGCAAGTCATGCAAGTCACTTTGGAAACGCCTTTTTGTTGTTCTCATTGGCACTGCAAGCCTTCCGGATTCATCGTTCCTCATCTAAGGATCGATTTTTATGCTTACGCATGTCCGCTGTCCCTACCCACTTATTTAAGTTTTTGCAGGATTTCATCCAATGTCGAACTCGTTAAGATCAATAATGAACTGAATCTTAATTGAGGAACGTTTCAATAACTTGCATAAAATATGTCAGTACAAATACAATTCCGTTGAGAAAGGGCAATATTCCTGTCTAAAGTTATTATCATATAACTGCGTACTTTAAATATGTAATGCTATATGCTTCCTCAAATCATAATACTCTCTTCTCATGCTCCTAATACTGTCACTTGGACACTTTATAAACATGCTAAAAATATGCCCAATGGTTTACACATAACTTACTTATTTATTTATTAGATGCAATCTTTCAAGAGACTTAGCTCTCTGTTTATCTATGTATATAATAATCGTACAAATCTATTTGCTTTACGCTATCTAAGTCAAGATTAAATTTTAATAAGCATAGAATCGTTTGTAATACGTGAGCTTCATAGCGAAATGCGTTTGCTGTTTGGCGAAAGTCGTTATCTCGTCGCAGTAGTCCTGGCTTCTACTGGGAAGTTTCTTTTAAATGGTGAAACTGTAGTCTAAATATGGTTTGTATCTTTTATATTATGCAATGTTAATGTTAAGTCATCACGTTGTTTACATTCTTTCTTATGAGAATTTAAAATAGATTTATTACTATTATTATTATTATTATAAATGTTTTTTCTTGAACATTCAATGTTGCTAGCGCATTTTGATAATTGCTCTAAAATCTATTATATTAATATTAAGGTTTTCTTTCAGATTTTATTCCAAATGCATCAAATTTTTTGCATTTTGGCATGTGCTAAAATTTTACCTTAAAAAAACTAGGTGCATTTCTGTGTCACCTTTAACAGAGTTACTGTCATTTTAGTGCAAACGCACAATTGTGATACACTTAGCTTGTTCTGAAAGCAGGGTTACGACATCAAGTTAAGTTCATCTAGTTGCCCGCCAATCATTTTACAAATTGTGCACCTTACCACGTTACACATTGACTGCTCACTGACCTTAATGATTTTTTTATACTTTGTGGTTGTATTGAAATTCTATTGACATTGATTTTATTATCTATACATATACATATGCACACACACGCATAATCTGATGATAACATATTTCTGTGTAAAATTATGCTGTGAGAAATGAAACAACGGCATGACATTCTGTTATTCATTTGAATTTATTTATCTATTAAACCGTCCTGAAATGTTTTTTTGATTTTGATCATGTAAAACGTTTATTAAACATTTTAAGATCTTGTTCATCCACTTAGTCTTATGAAGGGTTTTTTCGTTAAGAATTGTGGTATGGTGTAAAGAGAGGAAATTTAAGTGCATATTGGTTGTTATTTCTTTATTGAAACATCTATTTTAACGACTTGATAGAGACTAACTTGCCAATTATTTGTTTGACATCACAAATCCAGCAAGTTTAGGTACACTAATGTTCCGCACAAACACTTCTGGGTGCGTTAAGTCAACTTTACTACTAGCAGTAGTGTTCGTCAAGGCTCTCCACTCCTCCATTTTTGTTTAATTTAGTATTGAATGCTTTTATGAACAATAATCGGCAATACGTTTATGGTATAGGTATCGAAGTTCTCCCGGGCGATAGATTAGTCGATCTTGACTGCAGACGATATTGGATTTATATTTGGCATCCGAGATTCTGCACAGGCCACCTTGAATAGATTGACAGTCGTCGCGTTTTTCTGTATGATATTCCTGCCCTCTAATTATAATATCTTTCTACCGGATCACCAATCACTTAAATCCACTCTGCGGTTGCAAAGTGATGATCTGGGCGTGATTGATTTGTTTGAATATCTTGATAGATGTGTATTTACTAAAGAATATAGGTTAGCGAGCATAGAAGTGTTATCCAGGTACAAAAATTACCGGTACCTGAAGCCCTAGGTTGTTTCCGACTTTAGCGTTTTGATCGTCCTTTAATATTTGAAGATAAAATATCAATTGGGCGTATGCATATAGTGAATATATGTACTTCCTCTATTTATTTTACATTAACAAATTATGGGTGTCCCATTGTCACGTGCTCTAACGATTCTAATCGTAAATAACTTTGAGCATTATTTGGGGAAAAAGATTTTTTATAATACAACATTGAAGCTAAAATTCTATCAATGGCTCTTTGACGATATAATAGTGATATTCAATCATGGTAATGATGATATGGCGAATTACTTAGGCTTAACTAATCAAATGAACTATATCCATTTTGTGATTGAAAAGAAGTTATCGAATTAATTACTCTTTATGAATGTGAAATTAATTTAAGGTGTTCAGAAATTAGAAAGAGATTTTCATAAGCGTCCTTCTTAATTTCATATCCATTCATCCGTATCGCATGAAAATATGTATCTTCAAATCATTATTAATAAGAAAAATTAACAAACATAAAACATGCGATATGAGATTAGTCAGATTGCAAGAAATATTTAACGCTAACGACTATCCTCGTAAGTTAGTAGGAAAACAATGATGTTTGTCGTAAGTAACTTTAATCCTTAGGTTAAATACATAAATCTAACAAATCGAAGGAGGGTTGTAGGATAATGTTATTACCGGTCTTCATACTAGGCAGAAAACCAAAATCAGTAGCTTTGAAATATAATAAATGGAACTTTTTAAGACAATCCCTTATCCTGGGCACTAAATTTCCCAACAAAAGAGTTAAATTAAATCCATAGATACATAAGAAGTTTATGAAATCCAATGTAAAGACTGTAATTACATGTAAGTTGGTGAAGCCATGGACAAAATCACGGTAGGAATTGTAGTTCGGCGCACAAGTTGGACTATTGTAGATTCATAGCGACATGTAATCGTAACGGAATGATAAGATTGGGGAATTTATTAAAATTAAGTCAATAATATTAATAAAACAGTGGGGTCAATTCTTTAAATCAAATTTGCAAGTTTGAAGTAAACACCAATCTCATTGGTGTCAGTTAACGAATATTTTTCAATAGATATTTGACGCAACGCCTCGGCTTCTAAGGTAGCATTTATGACTTCGTTTTAATCGTTTATGTCTCAATGAAAGGCGTTTTCATTTTATGTGCACGCATAATTTAACTATGTGTACTGTATTTTTTTTAATTTGGATCTGCCTGTTATGATTTTTTTAAGTTCACCACCACTCGATTTTCACAAAGAAATCGACTGAAGATATTCAACATATTTCGCTTAGATGATAAAGATGTCAAACCCATTCCATTGCCATATACCTTCGAATTTACTTCCGCGCGTTCCTACCTGTAAGTTATACGTTCATTCAATAAATAAATTAATTGTTATTAAACTTTCATTTAAAACAATGTTATGATTAGATTTTTTGTAAATGAATATATTTGTCGTCACATAAGCATTGTATCGCCGGTATCGTCTTTCCTCAAAGTAGACTTGGCTATAAAAGTGTTGTGTAGAAGTCTAGGTTTTTTCGTTGCTCTGTGTCACCTACTTAACTATCTCCAGCTGAATTAGATCCTCTCCACAAACCAAGCTCAATTAACAGTTAAAGCTTGTTTTAAATTATTATTTCTGTCATATTTGATTTCTTCTTTTAAAATTTCTTCCTATTCTTATTTTTAAAATTTGTTTTCCTTTTTAAATTTTATATTTCTCGGTGTTATATAGCAGTGAAGCATCAGTTATTAAAGGCTAGCATATTTCTATTGGTGATAATGATGATGATGATGATGACTGTATAAAATAGCTAGTAAAATTCATCTTTTAGACCATGTTTCTTCATTATTGAGAAAATATTTCTCTTTGTCCATGCTGGTGAGAATCAGGCACTAAGACTGTCTTCAAATTCGTAGTCCTATGTCGTTGGGCATGAGCTCTATGGCTCTGAACTAGATTACCGTTGGTTGGATCACTTCTCACTTTAGTTTTTATCTTTAGCATTAAAATATGGAAAAAACTAGGATCTAGCGAAAAGTCTCATTTTCTATTTTAAATTCCTTGCTGTGTTTTATATAGGTTTATTCAGTTTTCGTCATTAGACGAGGATTATTCCTATGTCCTTATCTTTTTCACTAAACTACGTCCATTTGTTAAAGTTCTTTTGCATTATGTGTCGTCATAAGCAAGCGACTGAATGAAGATACATTATTATTAATTGAATTTAACTCGCCAACGGCCGAAAAAATCTATTTAATCTATATGAAAATATTGTCAGTTTAAGATAAAATTTACATAACATAGAAACTGCAGTACATCGTGAAGATCGCTTTTGTTTTTTAGCACTCATAAAGTGCTTACAAGTATGTTCGCGGCCTGGCCTTGAACCAGGGCGCACTTACTCAAGTCTTGCAACTCGTTTATAAGATCCTTCTTGCTACACAATACCTGTAATATTTGGTTATAGAAAAACTTCTATTTTATATAAGTCAGTCCTTCAGGTAGATCCCATCGCTATCGCTTTTGGCCTACTGTTTCAACTATTCAACTCTGATTTTTCGTTATAATTTAGCATGCACCTTGCCAAGTCTCATTCGGTACAACCATCGTCTTTTATTAAATGAAGCCTCGAGCTCGGCTTATCTACACAGCAATACCTATTATTGAGTGAATAGTGATGGAATAACTATGAAGCTTGCCAGATGCGAGAGTCAAGTTTCGGTTGTTCAAAGAAACTGGCCACCGATGCCTTGGACTAAAGTGAATCTATACTGCATCAATCGTCGTGTAAAATAAGAAGTCGCTATGTATGCTGAGTCGTGTAGAATGGATAAGCGAAACGGGGCTACGACAGACACTTTCATTTACGTATCTGGCTCCCTTCTCTCTTGTCTCAATCTGATAATATCGCTTTTCTATCTATTATGCATATTGTGAATATGGATCAATGCACTGAGCCCGATGTCGGGTTGCCTAATATCGTAAATAGCACAGCTAAGCTGTCATTCGTTAGACCTAGGTTAGGTTTTCACTTCAGCGCATTTAATGCGTGGAGATTGAAATAAAGTGGGCCACAAGAGTTTGGTAGCACATATGTCTGATAAATAAAAAATTGATATATGTTGCGTAACCGATACTTCAGGAAAATTTTTGTTATCATTTCAGAGGAATGCATTTAATAATCACATGTCATAAGCTTGACGTCACACATCATTGGATATTTTTAATAATTTGAATTTAGCTTTTTCGTTTAATTGGAGAGCTGTCAGAATGTAAGCGTGGAAGATAATTATGCTTATAAATTATGAAACAGTTCCGGCAAAGTTATTGAAAAGCAGACAATACAGATGAATTTGTACAAAATTGTTTGTAATGTATCGTCCTTCTGTTATTTGTTAGTAGCATGCAATTATTATTGTAATTTCGTTTCTTTTTATTAATCTTGCTGGAAAAGAACACTGTGATTAATTAAACTATCATTCGTTATGGCAGTAGTGATAATTATTTAAATCAAGGAGGCGATCCTGATAAACGCCAAATCTTATATATATATATATATATATATATATATATATATATATAGATTTGTCAGGACAGGTTCTGAGCCTGGGCACATATGCTTCTGAGTCTGTGACTAACCACTGAGACTCCCTGCCGCTCACTACACTGAATTTTCCGTTATATACTAACCGAAAATAAGGCATTATATATATATATATATATATGAAACGCGTATGTAGTTCCCGACAAAGATGCGCGTTGGATTGAGTCATAGATTCAGAAACAGTTGTACCCAGGTTCCAGCACTGCTTATGTCAGGACAGGACTTGAAGAATTCTTATTAAGGACGAAAACGGTCTATTGGATGAATTGCCTTTTCTACATTGTGGAATGCTTAGTTCATATTAACAAAAACTAACATATCTCATAGTGTTAGTGTGTAAATCAAGATTGCAATCTTGATTTAAATAATTTGTGGAAACGTCAGTCTCATTGGAAAATTTCTTTTTCGCTTATGCTAATTTTCTAATAAAATACAACAAGAGAAGAATGGCATTGCTACTTCCGCTTTGTTATTAAACACCAAACTTCGTAAATTATGCCTACTTGTTTAATTGATTAAATCTATTTATACGGTTATACTTTAAAAATCATAAGATCTGATAAATTCCTATGTAAAAGGAATTTTATCTGAATTAATTACTTAGGTTGAAAAATTTTATGCGCGTATTATTTTATTCATCTTAAAATTGAACAATGATATAAATAATATATAAAATTATTTAAGCTTTCTCTGCAACAAATGCTGTTGTTTTCCCGTCAGAGTTTTTCTTTCTGATATTTTGGCATATGATTTCATATGCCATTTTCACAGCACCGCTAATCATTAGATTTTTCTAAACAAATAATCAAAAACTCTTAGGATGACCAGTCCTGCGAATGAGACATTCGAAACCATAAAATAAAATAGAATGAAAAATGCTAACGGAATTGCAACATTATCATCAAAGCTTGGATAATTGTGAAGTATCATTTTGCGGATAAAATTACATTTAAACTGCTTCGATACAATGCAGGTTTTCTGTAGTATTGTTCTTTCCTCTAGTTTTTCATAGTCACACTGATGTTATTGTAAGTCGGCAACAGTGTTATTTATAACAAAATACGCCAAGCTCGAATGAAATATTTAAAAAGTGAAAATTTTGCGGATGAAGTATATTCTATTAAACAATTTGTCACTTTCACTTATGTGAAAACCGGTGGAATTAAAATACGCTATTTCGGTTGTTTAATCTTGAAAACCTATTTATACATATGTACGAGTTCATCGGATAAGTGGATAGTTAGAATAAAGTTGAGTTTGCGGCGAAAACAAATTGAAAGATGGATAGACGATATATAACATGGACGCAAAATTAAATGAGTAAACGAAAACAGTACCAAGCCCCAAAAATAAATTCGCCTATTTCTCTGTTGTAGATGATGAATCCGAAAGAAGTAAACTCTGTTATCAGTTTATGTGAATATAGACATTATCCATTAAGAATTCTGATGAATTATTCCTCAATCAAAATGTCTTATTAAATTTATTATTTCCCATTTGCTGAAAACTAACTAGATGGAAAATCAGCTGTAGCGCTAATGTCATCATTTACTGTGAAAAATTTATTGAAAGTCATAACCTATATTATCACTTAAAATATCATTTTTACTTTGAGATATTTACCTATGCTGTATCTGACATACATGATGGATTAATCCAATGCAAAAAGTGTATTTAACATGAGAATTGGTGCAGTTATATCACACAGACATGAATCAAAGAGTTTAATGCTTGTCAATTATTTAACCTCATCGGGTTTATTTTAAAGTTGAATTTATATCTAGTGAAGCCACTATATGCTCGTCACCTATGGGCAATGCGCTGTTAGTCTTTTCTAGACTGGAATGGATTGAATCGACCTGCACCTCTGCCGTGTTTGTCGCAAATTATCACATAATTGGCTCCGAATCAAATTGGAAATATCTCATAGTGGATCCAAAATATGGAAGTATGGTCCTATAATCACCAAATAACAACGTAATTTGATTTTCGTGATTCTATTTTGAACATGAAATTGAATGCTGAAATGTAGCGCTGGTTGATTTCGTGAATATGATAGATTTCCGTTGGTCTAACGGAGACTCTAATCAGGAATGCATTGCTGGTCACTTCCGCTAAGCAGATTCTTAAACAGAATATGCCAAACCCCATAGAACGTTCCCCGTTGACAAAGGAAAAATGCACTTTGGTAACTACAAGTATTGTGTTTCCACTTTACAACAAATAAACTTATATAGTTTTTGAGAATGATAATTAGACGGAAAAGGTCAGTTTGTGCGTGAGAACAAAAGAGGGGCGGGGGCGGGCGGTAAATTGGGATGTGTTAATCAAACCGAATATTTATTTTCTCCTTGCCATTGAGATTTATATTATGAATTTAATATATTAATCATTAATTGTATGTCTTATATGATATAGTTACCGCATAGGTTTTGTTTTTAAACTAGTTGACTTTACTTTTAAAGATAAAATGATTGTACGCAATGTGTGCGGCTCATTTTATAGCCATTTTTCAATTTTTAAGTAAATGAGTATTTCGGCTTACTCGTCATTCTTTTTTAGAATTTCGCATATTTAAAGCTGATTTAGTTAAGGTTCAGTTATATTTAATTTACTATGCACCATTCTAAGCATTGGAGTTCTACAATGTTTTACGTTATTCTTTAACTTCATTTGGTTCCTTTGATATCATTTCCTGTATTTTACTAGATTTGACTTTCCGGAGAATAAGCAGGATTTCTTTACACCTGCTGAGCGCAGCCTTGTAGTTGACTACGTCCTCAGAAGAACTGGAACTGCAGAGTGCTGCTCTGAACCCACAGTTGAAGAATCTAAAGCTACTGTTTGTGAAAGTAATGATCAATTGACTCATGGCTTTATCACCAATGAACAAGCGTAAGCATATTTTTTACTAAACACTTATAAGCCATACTTTTTTATTGATACGTGCATAACTTTGATTGTTCACTATAAATGTGTTATCTAGTTGTGTCTTGAAATTGGATATTTTGTACGTGAAATCTTTCAGCTTCGTAGCTAATACTCGCACCATATTCCCTCGGGAGGACTAAGACTTCATATTAAAACTTTTGAAAATATCTATGGGCTATTTGCTTTTAAATATTGGTGTCTTCACATAAAGCGTGCTTATTTAGCAAATCAAATTTGAATAATTTTATTTAACATAAAGTTATTCGATCAGATTCTGCTACTGCATCTTGAAAAACGTTGAGCTATATGCTGCTTCCATCTCTGATGTCGCTATGGTAATTCTCTACTAGTAAGATCTATTCTACAAAGGATCATTTAATGCTATTTGTGTCAATTGTAGCCACCACAACAGAAGGATCACTGTATAATGCTAGTACTGACAAGATTCATGTTAATGTAACCAGTACTACTAATTGGGGCTTGCCTTTCGTGAGGCTGGACATATGACTACGGACCATACTTATGACGCTGAGACAGACAGTTTTGTAAGTCGATGAACCTGCATTGAGAGGCAATACTCAAATGTAGAAGCTGACCAGCTATATCCGACAGCTGTTTAATATACTATTACCGTAAAATCTAGTTATGGAACACAGATGGTGATGGCTGGCGCAATGTCTGAGATGGAGATTTAAGCATCTCGTTCGGCAGGCTACTGAGGCAGCTCCAGTGAATTGCGGGACCTCGGAACGTGGAGGCCTGCACATTTCGTTGCTCCATCGTAAGGGATCATCAATGTGAATATAGCGGCAAATGTGAACGTATAGAGCAGCTTGGCTAATCCTAATTTTTTTCATGGTTTCCATTATAGACCACAACATTGGAAAGCTATATCTCCATTTATGCATGTTTTTTGTGTGTTTAATCATATTTTTATTTTAGTCTTGCGTTCTTTTAAAATATGTTTATCTTCTACAGAAATATGCCTCCTATGCCCCCTTCCGGATTTTTTATGGAGTAAGTCTCGCTGTTATTGACAAGCATTTACAGATTCAAGAAAGCTGTTTTGCATGTACAAATTTTTATTTTAAGAGTTTAATACCTACTTCCCAGGATACCTTTTTGTATTGTCTAAAAGAAACGCATTTTTCCGTTACTTTGCGTGACCTAGTTGTATGGTCTGTGCTGTGGCTAACGCAGGATTGTTTCCAGTTCATGTTTATTGGAAATATTTCGGATGCCTTCATCGGTCCACAGTTCACGAAAAATCTTATGAACAAACTAATAATGCAAGTGCGATATTTAATTTAACCTTCTCATTTACACTTCCGAGTGGCTAGTGTCATAGCAACTGACTGGCGTTTCATTCTATGAGCGTGCGTGTGTCTTTGTGTGTCTCTAACTGTTGTTTACAGTTAACTTAATGTAATTACAGTGGCTGAGTTTTATTTTATCTAAGTGAAAATAAATTATTCGTCTTTAAATTAAGTTTGTGAGCTTGAATTAGGCAGCTATCCCATTGTATTTAACCAGTCGAACAACATAGCAAAATCACGTCATTTTATGTAGATAAATTAAAATGCCGCCACTGTATTTTCACTTGTTTGGCTGTACGCGGCAGTTAGATACACAGACACATGCGACTAGCGCATATCTATTATTTGAATACCCAGTCAGAAGTTTAAGTAAAAGAACATACTTGCTTAATTAGTTTGTTCCCATCACTTTTGATTAATTGTGGATCGATGGAGGATACCAGAAAGAATATCCGAAGCATTTCCGACAATCAGAAGAACTGGGAGCACCCCTGTGTTAGTCGCATACAGAGAAAATTGTTATTCCTATATTTATTTTTTTGTCTATCTATGTATTATGGTTTACACTTCAGTGCGCTGAAATTGTTATACATGTTTGCTAGTACTGGAAAATTGACGTAGTGCTCTATCAATGATATGATATGTACTGTGTTTAAATATACATTCTGGGATTGCCTTTTCACGTTTTGGTTTGACGAGCAGTTGAAAAAATGAATATAAAGGTGAGAAGTGTAATGAACACGCTTCTGCCTAGAGTATATATGAAGCAGATTTTACAATGGAGTACGAGATTTTCAAAATATTTTAAGCTAAGCAGAGCCTGCTATCTCCGGTTTTTTATTAGTTAATGACTCAAGGCCTTATTATATTGATGGAAATTCTAGTATTTTAGTCTGTTTCTCTAGACAACAATGCCAAGGTACTCAACTCAGATTTCCTGTTTGTCCTCGTTTATGTTGTTTACACATTGTGAATGATCAAATATCACTACCACAGCTGGATATCTTTCTAAATCGATAAATTTTCCATGCTTGGCTTATGTCAGTGCATGGTGAACGTTAGGAGGCATCAGTCAAAAGCAGAATTTACGCACCGACCCCTCCTGACCTGCCGTTTTGTATCTAGTTCAATTTCCGCGAACAATTTTACATTTAATATCTACTTAAATATTGGTATGGGGATCGTAGTATTTTTACCCTTTAAAATGTGTTATTCGCGCAAAGTTTCGGTAATTTAAAAAAAAAACTAATAAATTATTGACTAACACATTAAATACACGAAGCATTTCTTTAGAACAAACTACTTTTACTCAATATAGCACACTATAAATTTGAATTATTTTTATTATATATTCACCGCTCAATCTTGAACTAACTTTTGATTTAGATTAGTAACTTGTATCGATTTTATCAAACAGTAGTTGTTTTCTAAACAAATTTATCTTCTAGCGTTTATGTATGCTCTTTCTCATGATTGTCACATTGTGACAAATGTATCCCTTCTACGAGCATAAGGATAGCTGGTGCTTTATCCGTATATAATTTAAGAACTCATTCGCTGAAACTCAATATACAATCTTGAATAATATATACAGCTAAAACGTCCAATTTACACATTAAATACACGAAGCATTTCCTTAAAATAAACTACGTTCACTCAATATAGCACGCTATAAATGTGAATTTTTTAGATATTCACAGCTCAATCTTGAACTAAATTTTGATATCGATTAGTAACTTATATCGAATTTAACAACCAGTAGTTGTTTTTGAAACAAATTTGTCTTCTAGTATTTATTTGTGTTCTTTCTCGTGGTTGTCAAATTGTAGAAAATGTATCTCTTCTACGAACATAATGATATGTGGTGTTTTATCCGTATGTAATTTAAGAACTCCATCGGTGAAACTCAATATATAGTCTTGAATAATAAATACAACTAAAACAGCCATTTATTAGCCTTTTTTATTTTTAAAATTAATTTACTGTATGTACACCAGATTTCGTTTTTGGTCGTATAAATTGAATTGTGCGTTATAGATACTAGATAAATATACCCTGCAAACTATACTTCGCACTATGAATTTTCAATTTATTGTTTCATCACACGCCTCACACAACTCTGACTGTCGTGCTTATATGTCAGTTGCCTGTCTGCATCTCTTTAGGATACTTCGGTTGTGCTAGTTAAGGTACAGTCGGAAAACTATGTTGTCACTATAAGCTAAACATTGTCTAAGATATCAAAAGCGATTCATCTGGCAGACTTTTACTTAAATATGCTATAGTGACTTATTTTATATTTTAAAACATGATCAACAATTATCGCATTATTCAATGATAATCCCAATGTAATCGTATGATTCATTAAACTGTCTGGATGAGTAAATGCAATAAATCACGTGATTCTAAAAAATTACCAATATATCGATAGGTCTGTGTTAGCGTATGTCATTTAATATGAATAAATCGAGTAAAAATTAAGGTAAAACTGATTGTAAAAAAACTAATGATACATTGCATAATAACAATACATTAGAAAAAATTCTAATTAAGAGGAATACACTAATTAATTAGTATTCATTGACAGAACATTGCATTAACGAAACATCCTTTTTCACTATTATATTTTCAAGTATGATTTAACGCTTCAACAAATAGCTTTGTATTAGATTCCAACCATAGTTACACCTCAGTCCAAACCTAAAGAAGCAGCTCCAGCATATTACAGACCACTGTTAGCTACAACTTGCTGAGAACGCCGTCTATACAAGAAGTTGGACTTGTTTGCTACTCTGTACACTGCATAATTTGCACTGGAAATATTTTTAATAAAACTCCTTGCATAAATCTTCAATTCAACGTCTTCTGCAATGACGTACGAGATGGCTAGTTCGAGCTTGAGGTCCAACGATATGTCACATTGGCTCCACCTGAAGGGAAGACTAGCCAAAACATTAGTCGATATATACCTGAAAACTGCGTTTTGTTTGTGGCATGGGCTGCGTAATGGTTTGGTGTAAGACACCGAAAAATATCTGCCCTGGCTAGAGTTGTTGTCGCGACATATTCTTGCGAGTACTTGTCGAGTTTACATTAAGGAAGAAACGGTTCTATTTTCTGAATCTTATTTTCTACCTTATGCAATATTTGATGTATAATGAAAAAAAATATATGTTCAAAATCCTTCCATCAAACTTTATTTCAATATTAATTTCCCAGCTGACATGGTTTCTATTCTATATATTTCGAATTTCATGTCGAAAGAGATACGGAGAGACACGATATAAATGGAAGGCTAAACAAAATCATTGTATTTAGATGAACTTTCCGTGGTGTATACGAAAGGTGTGACAAGGTGGACGAGTGCTAGATTCTGTAGAAAGTATGCCTCGGTTTGAGCTCTGTTTGCGAAAATTTCTGACATGTTATCGAAACATTTCCAAAAAGTTCAAAATCCGTCTATTTGACAAATTGTCTAGTACCTTATGCAGTGTTTATTTTATGTTTATATATATATATATATATATATATATATATATATATATATATATATATAAATATAGCTGTGTGTGTATGTGTAAACTTTTGTTCTTGGTCCAAGTTGTACGATTTGTATATACTATTTACGTGATTATGTTTTTAACGTTTGCTTACTCTGATTCATGTTGTCGTTTTTCGTTTTGTGTTGCGTATCGACTTTTATGTTTTATTAGTTGGTATCATTGAAGTTATTGATGTAATATTTTCGTGTTTTTCATTGAGGCTCACATAGAAAATGTCTTATTTTCGGTAAATGGCTTTTTATTTTTACAGTTATTTCTCCTAGTCGTATACGTGGACTGTGTAATTCTCCAAAATTGCTACTCAGTAGTTGATTAAACGTTTCTCACAGATAGTAATATAATTTTTGTAGGACTTAGGCTGTTATCCAAAAAAAATTATTGTTCATAAAGTAACAGAGGCTGGACTCGACTTAAATTTATGACTTGAGCATCACTGCGCCTGCCATTTTCGTATCGATAATATTACCACGACCCTGGTTGCTGTAATATAATCTACAAGTTTGCATCCGTCTCCATTATTGGTCATCATTACAAGTCATGTTACTGTGCAGAAGCTCAGAGTAAATTCGAAAAACATGCGCCAAGCGATGTTATCTCCAGTGATCCAAAGCAGAATTTGAGCTATCATATTAATTCGTGATAAGTCTTGTAGAGCGGCACAACTCAAGTGATTTAGAGTTTTATTTTTTGTGAGCTTGGATACACGTCTGCTTATTCGCATATGCATGTGTAAAGCATCGCCTATACACTGCTATTTTGCGTAATTATGTATCATTTGACCAGATAAATCACACTAATTCAAAAAAAGGTTTTGGCTGTGTTACGTAAAAGATTCCGTGGGAAGAGAATTTGCGGCTTATGTGCTACAAATTTTATCAAAATTAAGAACATCCTTAGAAGTGAGCCCATTAACTACAGCATTTTATAACACATATTTTAATTGTTTGTGCGTGTGTACGTGTTTTTGTGTGTACACGCGTTTACAACTATGTGCGTTTCCCGTTTGTCTTTGTATTATGTGTGTTCGATCCAAATTGATCCCCTTTGCTTTCAAAAAAACTGTCTATTATGTAACAGATATTACAGTCGAGTTGAGTTCTGGTGTAAAGAAAATGGCTCATTTAATTGTATTGCGCATACCTGCTTAATAATAAATACATACTTCCACTCCTGATTTATTTCTTAATTAAAATTATTGTTTTTTCTATTTAGGCAATATTTTATTGCCGCTGTAGCTAAGTCGTTCAATTTATATTTAGGCTTCTTCTACATATTTTTCCTTTATGGGCAAAGCAACCTTTTATAATACGTACATACTAATGTAGAATGTCAGTTCAACAGTAGTCATTCGCGTCAAATGAATACATCTAGCATTCCTATTAATTTGATTATTCAATCATGCAGCGGTTCTCTTAATGGTCGATTCGCATGAGTAGCTCAATATTCCTGCAAACCAAAATTCAAGATGAAGTTCATGTGATAAAGTTTTACAGGCTAAGTTCGTACTTGGCTGTAACCCAGTGATCTGCAATGTTGGAGACACAAGCTACAACTAAATAGCAATTGTCCAGAAATCTATATTGAAATACCATTTACGCCAAACACCGATTCTGATCGCGAACTTTTCTAAGTGTAATTAAACATTATTTCTTTTTGCAATTCAGCATTTTTCTTGTATGGGACAATTGATGGCACTCGTAGGTCGGTAAAATTTTGAATACTTTACCTATCCAGGTGCGCAGTTTTTGTTTGGCCTTGATTGAAAGGTTCCCACTTGTCCCTTCACTTCGAAGCCGTCCATCAGCTGCTTGTCTAAAAATTACGTTCGAACAAGATTTTCCGAATTTCCTGTACTTCATTTTAAGGCCCATCTTCAGGGTTGACATCATACTCACAGGAAAAACCAACTTGTGACAAATGTGGTATCCTCATTCATGACAGATCTATTTATATTTAATTTTATTTCCTAAATTATTTTTTATTGTCTGCTCTAATATCCGGTCTTAATACCTATTTGCTTATACTCATATGTATACACGGAAATATCCACATCACTCCCCACGCACACAACCGACACCATACACAGGTATACTAAAATCTAAAGTGACATTTATAGAATAAGCATAAGCAAACCATATGGTTTGACATACACGCTTTTCCATGATGTCTCGATTGTTTAATTACTTTTCCCTATGCGTAGTATGATCGACTATTCTTTTTAGTTTAATAATATTGCAGTAGTCCTCAAATTCCCGGTTTACTTAATATCGTTCTTTGTGTAATAGGTTATAGAGAGAGAGAGGTTAGTAAAACTGTTGAAATAATATAGTATTATTCTATCGTTTGGACAAGACCAAATACGGAGCCTACATTAACGAATGGTATCCCAACCAAATACACATTTATACTCATATCCTGTATATATTTTTTTTAAATTTAAATATCTATGTCCAAACCATATACGTATCTATGTATATATAAAATTACATGCAAGCAACAAGGTGGGTTCCTACGAATCATCTTGATTATATAATATATCGGCAATATTTTTATTTTTTATTTTAACCTTATTATTCACATATTTATATTTATTTGTACCCACATCTTATATACAAATATCCATTTTCATATACGTCTACGCACTATATTTTATGCATATATAGATAATCATTTAAGAAATCATTTGGGTTCTTCCAACGTCTTATAATTATCTACTTATTCATCATATATATATATATATATATATATATATATATATATATATATATATATATATAATAAATATACTTATTGCTGACGACGAAATATTGGCGATTTTATTCACTAATATTATTGCATGGAAATTTGTGTAATGACGCGAATTTTTTTAAACATTTATTTTGCCCAACTTATTATTTCGAACAATTTTTTGTTTCAATAAATTCATTTTTAGATGCACCGAGTTTTCCCCTCTTCAAGAGATAGTTTTTTCCGTTTACTCTTTTGTTCTTGCATGTTCTTATATTTTAAAAGCTGGAATTAATTCAGAATGCTTTCGTTGAACAGATTCTCTTGAGATATTTGCAGAGCTTTTAAAATTATTGTCTATTTCTCTTGTTTTGTATCCATAACTCACCCTCCTCGTCTGTGGTTTGGCTAACATCAACTGTGTTCATTGTAGCAGCGGTTTGTCCCCAGCTGCCGGCGGTAACCGCCATGCGCATCTATCAAGTGACTACGGCGATATCAACGATGAGCTTTCGACTGGTGCTCGACCTGAAGATTACGAGTTAGCACGCAAAGGAAGACACGTTGATCTTGGCATCTCAAAGTTGATCTCGGATAATGTTTTTATCGCTGCCTTTCCGCTGCATGAGGTGGGTTGACGAAATTGCATGAGTATCTTTGAAACGTGTAATGCATCGTTTATTGCAATCGTATTGATTTAGTCTGTTTTCATATTCTAGTGATTTAATATTTGAAACTGCCAATAAGCCGAAGCTATTGTGTTTGACGTATATTGGCTATACTTTTGATGGTATTTACAGCTTTTCTTTCGACATAGCAAGGAAACATTTGAAATTGTACTTGAGAACCTATCGTTTCATATTTTGACAAGAGATTTTCCATGTTTACAAACAGAAAATTAATGGGTGGAATGAATATTAATTGAGGAAACGCCGAATACGTTGTCTGTGTCACCTTCACTTCAAGCTTAATGCTCGACTATTTAATTTGTGCTATCATAATTAAGGCTGTAGTTCGTTTATCCACAGCGTAAGCAATTTATAAATCGCTGATGACTGAATTGCTGCTGGATTTATTCAAACGTAGAAAATTTGAATGTGTGATGAGCCTAAACTGGAGTCATTGCAAGTAAATGAGATAACGTTTCCTTATATTCACAATCCTCATTTTCGTTTCCTGCTTTTTTCATTCAAAGATATTGACTGTGCTCATTTGGAGATGTTTGTAGAAAAAAGAGAATGACAAGTTTCTTCTGTCTGATAAAATTTCCTTTGATCTTCGCATATTAAAAAATAACTCATTTTTATTAAAGCTAGCATTCGAGAAGAAAGTGTTCTATTCTTTTAATAATGACATGACTTCTATTGTATTTTAATTTATATCATTCAAATAAAGGAATGTGTATTCATAATTACAGTAGGCATACGATCTCATTTTAAACACATAACTAAATACGACCATTTCGCATTTCTGCGCGATGGTTTCTTTAGTAGACCTTATTATTAATGTAGAACTCCTCTCCATTGTACCGTGGTTTTCGTTTGTTTCTTTCAAATTGTTGTCTTTTCACGTGTATCTTAATTTTTTATTGTGCGTTGTGGCCTGATCAATTGAACTATCTCAAAAATAATAGTGTCCGCCATAAGATTTCGGGTCTATTCCTAATGCTCAATCAATCATCCACCAGCGAGCAAGATATGCAAGATGTGTTCTTAAGCAGTGGTCCAACCTACACAGTGGACGTTCTTTGACTAGATTCGACAATGTTGCCAACTTTTTGTCGTGATTATCGTCTTCTGACACTATGCTGACAATGATTTAAACGCAACTGAGTGGATAAATCGTTTTTTATAGCTGAATAGGCGTCGGAAGTTATAATCAGTTATCTTCCTTTTTCCTGGCATAAAAATGAACCGACATTATGTTTAACTTGAAAACCTTGGATTTGGTGCTTGAAAGAAATAGGTGACTCCAAAGTGGTTTGCATAACTTCTCAACGGGAGCTTCAGTCAGACTAAAGAGCCTGGAAATTTCCACGAAAACTGACTTCGTGATTTCGTTTTCCGCGATTTTAAGCAAAAGATTCAAATACATCCTAACAGTCGTTTTCGAGGCGGTCCATCTTAGACTGTACAGGATGAACACTTCCGGAGCGCAGTTAATGTCTCTCTGCAACTAATAATCCTTTTCCATCTACAGAACAGTCCTGTTAGAATATTCGATGTCAGATAACCGGTCACAATCACATAGTGACGCTTTAGAAAACGCTACATCAACAACGTAATTTGAACAACGAAGATAGAGCTGTGGCACATTCATGCTTAATACTTTTGCTAATTGCAAAACATTTAAAAATAGCTCTAGTTGTGTGAATATGTGGCAATGTATTGTTATATCTGACTTCGAGTAGCCGAACTATTTTACATAGATCACAACAACATATTTTTTGCCACGGAGTGAACAGCAATTTGGGATTTTAAGAAAAAGCTACGATAATAGGCCGCTGAACCCGATTGTGCAACATTTGAGTACGACGGAGTATAGACATTTTGCCCACGCATCTTGTTCGTAGTCTTAATTCTGTCGGGGTTGGTCTTGCTTGCCTCTCTCGCTCTTTATGAACTCTTCTGGGATTGAATGTAGTTGCTACATTTGATGCCACACAAAGCAACATTATACTATTACTGTAGTGTTAGTGTCAATATAGCGAAATTCCTCCTTTATTTACAACAGATTCCTTCCAGTTTGCGGTTATAAGCTAATTCAAGTCACTTTCAACTTGACAAATTCTAGAGAACCCATTGAATTCAATGGCTTTGCTGTCCTGCATACGGAAGGAAGTCTAAAGTTTCATAGATTAGGAGTTTTTATGAATTTCTTAGTTGGATCGAAGGGTCACTTATTATTTAAACCTGACGCTTAGAATTTGTGACAGATTGGAAATATAGTATATACTTAATCGATTAATCTTGTATTTTTTTAATCACTTTTATGAAATGATAATAAACACTCTAAAATCCATAACACGAAAAGTTTGAAAATAGTGGATTTGAATAGTAGATATATTGAAATGGAAGGATTGAAACAAGTATTCAGGATGAGTGGTTATGCAATATAATTATTTAAAATATAATGGAGTAGACTACAATAACATTTAAGGTTGATATACATAGGACAAAGCACGGAACGGATTTAGAAAGTACAGGATTATGATATCACCTTCTTCCAGATTGAGTAGGAAAATAAGATCACTTGTAGCGAAATACACCAGAGCATGATGTAAACAGATTTCATGCAATACGCTATCGAACCAGAAGGAGAAAATAGAACACACACATACATTATAACTACAAGGTAACTTGCATTAATTGTAAGCTTAGATATATATATATATATATATATATATATATATATATATATATATATATATATATATATATATATAGAGGAAACAATATGCTTAATAAAAGTAAAAGTGCAAGCGTGGGCACATACTGAGATCACATGAGACTGATCATCAGGTTGACTGGGAAGGTTGAAAACGCATTGCGATATTCAATTGTAGTAGGTTAACCAGGTTTATGAAAGAATGAATAGAAATATTATCTGAAAATAATGTCATAAACATGACAACTGTAAAAAAATTTTTTACCTAATAGTTCATAAAACCTTATTGTGTGGAAGAAAACGTGGTCTGAAATAATCAGATGTATTATTAAAATCCTAGTAAGAGACGCTGACTTGGAATATGAGAATGAGAACGGAGTGTGTAGGCTTAGAACAGCTTTATAAGATTGCGTTTGGTCCTCATTACAATTGTTTTTTTAATTTATGTTTTGTTCTTCTGTCTATTCTTAAACTCCTTTTTTCGTTATTTCTTCTTATTTTGATTTAATCTGTTCAAAACCTGAGGATAATGAGGTATTCCTCCAAAGGAGGATTCTAGTAAGGGATTTTCTTTAAGTCAATATTGGTATACGGACGCCTGCCCTAACTTAATCTTCCTCTGATTCTCTCGCACTTGGGAAACCTTCATCTCCATCCTTTACACACCATTTATGTCAACGAATGAGTTTGTTGTTTCTAATTTAAAACATTTAATTTACTATTGCACGATTACATTCTTTCGAGCGTTTTAACTTTCCTCCCAACATTTCTCCCCATAGCTGTTTTCAGTCAGGATATGTTTGCTGAAACCTGGAATTGTGTATTATGTATTTTTTCGTTTCTAATTAAGTGAATTGAAAGGACTGTAGATAGCTCTAATAGACGCATTGCTAATCCTATCTTCTTGGAGAAGAATAGGGAATTACTACAGCCTGAACATGTTTATAAGTGGACTCACACTGTTGCTTATATATATATATTTATACTTGGTGTCATGTGTGCATTGTAAACATAAATGCACAAAGGTAGATAACTATTTGAGGCTGTGGGTTTATATGTATATGTTGGTCGGATCATCATGGGCTTAGATGAGCTCTTCTTTATGCATGGGTGCGAAAAATTAGCATTTGAGGTCTTCTGGAATATGGTCATTCAGATAAGCGTACATACTGCGCATATGTATAGACACGTATATATGTGTGTTTGTGCCTAAGATTAGTTACTGAGAGACCTATATCTAGTTTTCTCCTAACCTTCGCTATTGTATGCCTTCTCTCCCTCCCTCGGTCTCTGAGTAATATTCATTCGTGTTCTTGGAATATCATTGATGTCAACGAGTGAGGTTATTTCAATGAATCGCCGATGTAAGCAAGACCTTGTGGGAAAATATGGGATGAAACTGCGCCTAGTTGAAATACGTGTCACAACGCTTACTGGTTAATAGATTTTCTCTATCCAATATAACCATTTATATTTCAATTACTTTGTCAGGTAAGGCACTGAATAAACCTATCTATCACTTGTTCGAGCCTCAATAGCAGTTATAGATACTTGTGACAGGCTGTCTATTAGGGACGAATCATCGATATCTTTAATAGATTTTCTTCGAATTATGATAAATTAAAGTCGTCATCGATTATTGGCTGGAGAAATTCATTGAGCTTACTATTGGTAGACAGCCATTGGCTGTTACTAGTTAAATATAATAATAGGTTGTATAAATGCAGCTCTGGTTGGAACTCTTTACTATGTAAGAAATTAAAATCACGAGTTTATTACCATATCATCTGTCTTGTTGAGCCTGGTACGTCCTAATAATATTTTTTAATGCTTTAGGAAGAAGACGTATTTACTTTATCATTTATAGAGTAATCAGTTGATGATAAAGTGTTTTATCTTGCGGTTTATTATCGTGAATATATAAGTTTTTGTCAAAATATTAGCGTAATGCAACTTTTTTCGGTAATTCTTATTCAGATTTTTAAAGAATGTTAACTATAATTTATTGCTGTATGTTTACTGTGTTCATGTTTTCTCTCCTTGTTTTTCCTGATGTTTCCTTAATCTCATGGTGATAAATCGTCTGTTTAAAAATTTAATCCGCTAACAATTGGCTCACTAGTTAAACATTTTATACCAACCTTCTCACCCTCTCTCTCTCTCTCTCTCGTTCCCTCCATATTTAAGATTGTCACATTTTTAATCATCTAACTGTTTTTCATTCTAATGCATTCTTTTATTAATTAAACTTTTATTATTTATTTCATATATACATGAACATTTATACGCGTTTTTATATACCTTCTTTGACTACACTTAGAAATATGTAGTTTTGATTTATTTATTGCTAAATTCGCTCTGCTAACAGTTCTAATTGTTATCCTATTTATTCAAGTTTTATTTTAATTTTTAACGATTGTCTTTAATGATCCTGACCAGCAATTAATTGTGAGCTCGCTATTTCTTAGGTTACATACTTATATACTACTTTATCTTTTTCAACAGTTCCAAAAAGAAATGCTTAATAAAAGTAACGCTATGTGACGAAATGTGTAGTCTCTACATAACATAATTAATGTCTGTAACGATCTCGTTTCGACTATCAAGCAATAAAACCATGCAAATTTATTTATTTTACTTCAAATCTTCAAATTACGCAAATGTACATTTTCTCAGCCGCCTCCACTCTCACAAATGTATGTATAAATATTCTTTTGTGTGTCCGTTTTATCGATCATTAAATAACTTTTTTTTATTAATTTTGATAATACTACTCGGGAGTTTTGTAGCTAGATTTGTGTTGTAACTTGGTACGCTCTATATTGTCTGCTTACAGTACATTTCATCATTTACGTACTATATACGTTTTCTTGCACCAGTTTATGCACATCTTTTGACGATTCTTGATCCACTTTGTCACATTTTATAATTTTCCATCTATATCCTCGCACGTTCATGTTAAATGTTCAACATTCCCACCAGTCTGTTGTCTGAAAGTGTTCTCCGTAGTGCTTTGAAATCATCCTTAACAAATCTCTACCAATCTGAAACCGAATTGCGTTCTCTGCTCTGTTTGCCGTCTCTTTTCACTTTGCCACTTGTTTTATTTCGAAATCACACCTTCGTCTTATTCGTTGCAAATCTCGTTACAAATAAAAAGTAACCAAAAAAACGTTCATATTCGCATATTTTTGTTATTGCCCAACCAATTTTTCTGATTTATAAAAATTATTTATCACGACTATTGCATTCTGGTTAGGTGTACTATGGTTTTGCATGGAATCTTCGTACATAACAAACAACTTTTCCTTTTCAATCTATCGCGGCAAAATTGTAACTTCCTCTTAATAATTCAGTCATTGAACTCACGCGAGAAAGCTAAACCACCTGTGGTCGAAGAAGACAGGAATACCGTGGAAAATGAGGAACATGTGCTTTTAACTAGTGTGAGTTGCTCGTATATCAATTGAACTGAACTGTCAAAATACATTATAGATTGATTTGCATTTTCTTCAATGATTATCTCGAAGTCTGCTACAAGCATACATATATGCACGAACACAGAACTACGTTATTTGCACGGTGGGTTCCAAAAGAGTCCATGCCGATAAAGCAGAGTTAATCAGGCTTCTAGCGAATCTTCTGTGCCGCTAGTTGTTCGCGATTTTCGCACACACAAGTTTTCGTTAGTTAATGAGGGTACGATGCGCTTTGATCGAGTGCCAGATATTCCGCCTGATAACACCAGGCCATTTCATTGCTATACTAATTCTTCTAAGCTTACATGGAAACCTGGTGAGTACAGTATTTAAGCGATGTTCTTTGAAAATAACGCAACCACAGCCAAAGGCGTTCTCGAACTTTGTGGGACGGTGATGGAATATTTACAAGAAGCAGGATATAACTGGTTGACAGGTATATTTCGTTGTTGATGCATGCGTCCTGACGCCCAGTTTATAATTTTCTAAACCAACTCGAGCGATAGATTTTATTCATAGTTGTCTTAATCGTGGCGGCTATAATTGGTAATCTTACATGTCTCATTGGCATAAAAGAGGATCGAAAATAAACCTGACTTAAATATATTTGAATTGGTGCTTAGTAATAAAGACAGGCAGTTTGAGTTCTGTCTGAATAATTTACAAAATTTAGCTGAACCACAGCTTATATTTTTGTTAATCTTAGCAGAGGCCAATCCGTCAGATTTCGCTTGGAATTTCATGTAGACAGCTTTGGTGACGATGATTAACAGTGCGCAGTTTATCACAATCTTAGGCTTCATATCAAAATAGGATTTACTGACTGTTTATCGGATATTTCGCCTTGGAGCATAACGAATAAACACATACTAAACAGAATTAATGGATGTTCGGAGCTCGTTTTCTTTTTCCGATTGCAAAATAGAATCTTCAGCATATTTGAAGTCAAGCAGCTGACAATTTCCTTCAATCTCTATTCCTGTAAATGTAGCAGAAATTTTATCAAATACTGCACAGACGACGAATTTGAACAAGGTAGAAGCAATAACACATCCTTAATGAATCCATCTAACTAATCGCAAAATATTCAGAATGACCGCTACTAATGTTAATACAAGCCGATGAGTTGGCATGAAATTAGTCAAGTACATGAGTAATTTTGCTGGGGTAGCCATAATTAAGACTAGTTTACCATTATATCTTCCGCAACCAAATAATCATGAAACGTAGCCACGGATTCCATTCCCGATTGAAACCCTACTTGAGTTGGCTTAGTAAGCTCCTGTTGCCATTTCTGAATTCTTAAATATGTCAGTATAAACTAAGAATTGTATAGTGTAGAAAAGGCAATTCATCCAGTAGACCGGTTTCGTCCTTATTGGGAACTCATCATGTACTGGCCAGAATTTGCCGCGGACAGGACTACGAACCTGGGCACGTCTGCTTCGGAATCTGGTGCTCTAACCACTGAGCCATCCTGCCGCACACTACACTACAGCACAATTTTCAGTTATATACTAACTAATGTAACTTGGTTAGTCAATTTTTCCTTTAGGTGGAGCTCATATGGCATCCATTTAGACCCAAAGTTCCAACTAACCATCCCCAATCTGTCATTACTGAACAGACACCACATTACATGGGGAAGTGGTATTGAAATGAACATTTATATAATTAAACGAACATTGGTTGCGCAGGTTGTGATAACAAAAGCAGACGTGCCCAGGTTCGAGTCATGTCCGCGGAAAATTCTGGCCAGTACATGATGAGTTCCCAATAAGGACGAAACCGGACTACTGGATGAATTGCCTTTTCTACACTATACAATTCTTAGTTTATACTGACATATGTAAGTAATTAATGGGTCAGGTGTTTATATCAAGACTGCAACCTTGATTATAATAATTGTTATCACCACCCGCGCAACCAATGTTCGTTTAACTATATTTCTGAATTCGTTTGAGGATGAAGCATTGACTACTTTTGGTCTCGCAAGGTGCATACTGATAGTTAAATAATCGGCTTGATTGCCAGTGTCACCTTTTTTGTAAATGACACAGCAACGTTAGTCCTCTAATTATATACATACATGCATTCACACATACGTACATTATATATACACATACATATATGCAGGCATACATACATACATGCATATGCAAATACAACTTGCATACTTATGTATATACGTGTATTTACAGGCTTCACGCCAATACATCAGAATTTGTTAACTGTTGCTTCACTGCCGTATAATAAAGAAATATTTATATACGTTCGCGCAAGCGCATACCTATGCACATTTACAAACATACAGTTAAACATAATTTTCCATTTCTAGTCTGACGAGCAGGATTTGTCTAGAATATCTGCTTTTTAGGCGCCAGAGAACGTCACTGGCTCTTCTGTTAGTAAAATGGGCTTGCCACGAGTATGCCAGTAGCTGGACTTTTGTTGATACCTATTGGATATACATCCACAAAATGTGTTGTTAGTGTCAGCAAATTATCTCTGACATCCCCTTATGACTGTGGCAAATTTTGGATCATGGATATTCTTATTTTGATCTATGCTTCCATAAAAACGCACGTTTTAATGCTTTTATCGTATAGAAGAAACGATGCTCTTGATTTAAAAGAAATATTCCATGGGTTTAAGGAAACTTCAACTACTGATTTATGTTTTGAACGAAACGCATTTGTCGCTAAATAGGCTATTTTCTTAAACTGCCATTAGGTAATTGGTTTTGTTGTGGATGCAAATTCATTTTCATTTAAATGTCTATTTACAGTTTTATTTTGTAAATAATACCGGTAATGTCTAATGAATTTTATTTGTTGTCAAATATGATTTAATTATGTGACATTGAATTCACCTTCATTACTAATGCAATTAATAGCGTTAAATTATCATTGCATACAAGTTGATTAGCTGACCAGTCCGCCTAAACGAATATAGCCAACAACAATAGGACTTAAATATTGGACTTTTTGTTTTATTCGTGTACACATATGTGTATATAGGATGTTATGTGAGGGGAGTGGTGACGGATAAGTTTTCGTATACATTTGAGTATTAGAGATTAGGCATGAAGACCGGATATTTGGGCAGATAACAAAAGGAACTTTAGGAATTAAAATAAATATAAATAGATCTGTCTTGAATGAGGATACCACATTTGTCATAAGTTGTTTTTCCCTGTGCGTATTGTGTCAAGTCTGAAGATGAGACTAGAAATAAGGTATCGAAATATCGGAACAAAAAGAGTGTAAAATCTTGTTCCAACGTCATTTTCAGACAAGCAGCTGATGGAAGGCTTAAATAAGAAGAGAAAAATGAGAACCCATCAATTAAGGCCAGTAATCGGAGAACTTGAAAATGTACAGTATTCAAGATTTTACCGACCTACGAGTGCTATCAATTGTCGCGCACAAGAAAAATGCGGTCAAATCAACAACCATAGGACTTATATTAAAAAGCATTTTTGTTTGATGTCTTGTAAACATGAAATGTATTCATAAATTTGTCATATATGCTTCCAAATGCATAAATTGGTCGACTAAATTTGGTGTTAATTCTACTCCAACTAGGAATGCGAGATCTATTGATCCTTTACAGCCACCGCATTACTAGGATTTCTGTGGTTATGCAAGTGAGGCATCAGTTTTTAAATTTTGATGTATTGCTGGCTATCTCTGCGTTTATTCTCGAGGAAAAAGCGTAACTAACACCCGACGGAAACGTGGTCGCTTAGATTTTCATACAACTCGTAACCTACGAAAAATTACCTGGAAGAAAATTTGTCATCGTCAACACAGCTGCCCTGTGGTTTCCAATGTATCGTTTCATAAAACAACCAGATATTATAGAGATGGTGTCTAAAAGGTTGACTATAATTTAAATCTGATATAAGATCATCACTGAGTACGACTTGATGCCATATTGCACGTTCCTATCCATGGCCCTCGATGGGATTGTAGATCCCTTGCTTGAAGACAAATCATTCCTATATCTGGCAATTTTATTATGGCTAACGCTTTCCTATTTTCCACGTCACGGTGTTTTCCTCTTGTGACCTATTACAACCTCGCGCTGATTGAAAAAATAGCACCATTCTAGGCAATTTGTCTGTGGGAATACGGAGAACTCGCCAGGAAACCTAAAATGTGACAAGTTTCTCCTTGGTTGTAGATTTTGGTTTGAGTTGCTATAGATTCCCTATTGTGCTGCAATTTAATACCATGCATGATTTTTTGGTGCTCAAACAGTATTATTTTACGAATACTATCGTTGTTTAAGTTAGCCGATTTGGTAGCCAACTACTTTTGTGGCGAATGTTTTCCATTCTTCGGTTTGAGCGATTCACGAGAACCGCCTATGATACCTGGAAATTCACTATGTTCACGTTGGCATGTAGTCCGCTCCAGTATACTGGCGGTAGCCTCTCTCCTACCTAATTTATTTTATCTTATTGCTACAGAAAAAAGTAAACTGACACTTGGGCTGTTTTATTGGGTTGACGAATTTCGGAGTAATTAAATTGCATATGATATTTTTAATAACGTCTTTTTTGTTAGTGTAAAAAAGTACACTATCATATACGTTTTAATTTTCAAAAAATACTCTCCAGCAATTTGTAATTTATTTTGCATTTTAACACATTTTCTAGGTTTACTGATGAATTTCTATTTTTAATATTAACGTGATTCACTCCGTATACACTTATAATGACTGTCTATTTAGTGATATAAGTTAGTTTTTTTTAAACTGTGTGATTTAACTTATTTGTATAAAAACTAACATATTACTACAGGTATGTGCCTTTTTTGATTGCTATATTTATTTCATTCTCGTGCTTAAGGCATTCAAAAACAATTCGTCAAAAGTGTGTGCATAGAATTTATGAAGACCGTACATCAGTGTTTTTGCATTCATACTTCAATGCTGCTCAAATTGTTACATTTTGCAGAAAATCCATGATGCTGCGTAACCGGTGATGTATATTACGTATCCTTATTTTTAAATTTGTTAGGTTCTTATAAGTTCTGACGTTAAGCACTTTAAAGCTTTATAGGCAACTCTTTGGTTCATGTCGCATCAGTGGATTTATACGTATACAGTTAACACATTCTGGTATAAATTAGTCCAACTTTATTAAGATCACAAGGAAGATGTTTTGGAATGTCTAATGTAAAATGTCAATCTGATGTAGCATATTAATTGCATGTTTATTGCAAACATAGATGGGTATAGCTAAATAATACCGATTAACATAAGAAAGGTAGTCTAGTGAAACCGGTTGTACGGAAAAGTTCCGCAACTCTGATTACTAGACCAAAAAATTGGGTACCTTCATTTGTGATTCTAGCTCTATTTATTTTGGCTCTAGTATGCGAATACGTCAATCAATCAATTCGAAATTATTTGTCATTTTCATAGTCGTTTAAAACATTCTTTGAAATTGTGACTAATTTTTTAAAACTAACGTTCTCATTTCCTCTCGTTAAAAGCGCAAATGTTACTCCGTTTATAATCGGTGCATATATCTGTGCTAAGCTGAAATCAAACGATACACACTTTCTATATACGCGATCAGCTAATTTAACTTGTGATGGCTCAGTCTAAAATTGTGGAATTTTATTTTTGACGTTTTCGTAAGCACCGTTTTTCTCTTGGCGAGGAAGTTAATGTGGCTGTGTAACATAATGAAGGTCGGAGACGTGGGTTGCTATGTTATTTTCTATAAGTTTCCGCCAGTAATTATTAGTGAAAGTGACGGTAATTGGTATGGCTGTAACCGCAGTTCTAGACAGTGCTGTTAGACTTAGAATGTTTTAGCCTGTTTCGCAACTGCAGAACACAATGATCGTTAACTCAGTTAAAGGGGCGAGATTTTAGGTGGGTTGGATAATTGGTGTTTTTTAAAAATCGGGTAATAAACTTGCTTGTGCCTTAATTGCTTGTATTCGTATATGTTATAGGCAAAAGGAAAAACGAAAGTTTCTTCAAAGGACAATATTCGAACATTACTAATAAACCAATGGGCAAGCTATAAGAAGTGCTTCAAGGAACAACCGCTAGACTATGTCAGGTAGGATTTTAAATTATAATATCTTGAAATTTTATGCTAAACATTCTTAAATAAATGTTTGTGTATACACATGCATAAACCTACTTGAATTTGAAATTGGTCCATATTTGTTTACAGTCTTGAGATAAGGTGTATCGTAGTAATCATGGCTGAATGCACATTATACATTTATTTGATGATATTTAAGATTTTACTGCAGCTATAAAATACTAATTTTAAAAGTTAACTTGTTTTTTTCTGGGGAGTATCTAGTTTATCTTAGGTAACATAGACATCTACAAAACACCTATATGAGCAAGTCAGCTCTAAAGAGAAACGTCTTAGGCAATACAGCTTCCCTTTACGTTTCTCTGTTTCGCATCATAGACATGACTTACATTGGCATTAGCATTGCATTGTAAAAATCGGAAACTGTTTCAAGTAAGAATAAGTTTAAGGAGGCCCCAATTTATGCTCACTTCATTTTGACATCAATGTAATAAATTTATAAGTAATTTTTGCTATTTCTTTTAATTTTATTCCTCCAATTTTCTTTGAGGTTGTACTTTGGCGAGACAGTGGCCTTCTACTTTGCTTGGATGGGCTTCTACACTCGTTGGCTGATCCCGTGTGCTATTTTTGGTCTCCTTGTCTTCTTGTTCAGCTTAGTACATTTGGAGAACGATCCGGTGATGTAAGTTAATCTTAAAATATGGAATTAAGCTGTGGAGAAAATGTATGCCTGCGCCACTAGACTATGGGAGATATGTGCTTCATTCTACAATTACCACGTGGAAACATGAAAATAAACTTTTAGTCCAACCATTCTTGTGTATTAGTGATTTAAATTGAGAAATATACAGCACAGTTTACAAGGCAATTTTTTCGTCATAACTTAACTTTAATGCAAAATGTTGTACTTTATATAGAGCATTTTGAAAAAAATGAGGATTTAGATGGATTGATTTCACTCGTTATACAGAGGAAAGAGATGACTACCCTTTTAGTTCTTATGTATTCTGTTGCGCAGCACTGTCACAGTGTAACTGTCTGCCGCCATTTACTATTGTGGGACAATTGATTGTCCTTGTAGATCGCTATACTCTTGATTCCATCACATTTCTGGTTGCGCAGCGTGTCTGTTTCCTTGAGTGATGGGTTCTCACAGGTTCTTTCAGTTTTAAGCATTCGACGTGTTTAATGTCGATCCAAAATGTTGTAGTACCAAGTTTTCCAAATTGCCGATAACGTTTCGAGTTATCCTATCTCGACCCACCATCAGAATTTCAATGCAATATTCACAGAAAACCAATTTCTGGCAAATGTGATATCTTCGAGATGGATTTATTTATATTTTTATTACTTACTAAAGTTTATGTATGCCTAACTATCTGTATTTTATTAACTATTCTCTAATACTCATATGCATGCGCGAAATGTCACACACACACCTATGCATACATACTTGTGTGTAAGCTCATATGAATTGACATATAAAGAATAAAAATAAGCGAACCGTGTGAATTAACGTACAGGCCTTTCCATGTCTTGACACTTTTTAATTACTTTTCATGACGCATAGAGGAATCAACCAAACTTTCTTTTTCAATTCATTTATAATAATACTCAATTCCCGGTTCACCTAATCTCATCCTATATGCATTCGGCTATACATAGAGTGAGTGTAATAAAACTATCATAATATAATTAGAATGACCCCGACGTACACGCATGCACGCAATCAGGCACATACGCAACCGCACGCACAAAATCAGCCCGCAATAAACCACCACCAAGAAATAGATTCCAATGCCGCATTTTGCGTAAGCGAGTTTTTTTTTACTTTTACTGCGGCTGACTCCTTTTGGAGGATAAGCCGGCTCCATTTTCATGGAGTTTCTTGGGAATTTTGTACAAGTGGTGTCCCCTCACCACTCGGCTTTTTGATCGAGGACGCACCTCTAGCCTTTGCACATCCAAGCGCAGTCTGCAAGGCAGCAGTAAGTTGCATGGTTGCCGGTGGCTGTTGAGAGCTCATTCGCCATTCGGAAGTACGGGGTACTGTCCATCCCCTCCTCAACGTGGTACGACGGTGTCAACCATGTCTCGATGGCCGATCGTACATGGGCTAACGGGGCTATGGCGGTGGTGTCACCAGGGCGTGGTGGATTTCCGACCGGCAATCGGATCTCCTATAAAATACCACATGAGCCCGACGACGGCACCATGACTCGGCGTGTGTTCCCCGCCACAAAAGGGTTCTACAGCCACAGGATTACATGGACTCCTGGACAGTACCCCGTACTTCCGAATGGCGAAGGAGCTCTCAACAGCCACTGGCAACCATGCAACTTACTGCTGCCTTGCAGACTGCGCTTGGATGTGCAAAGGCTAGAGGTGCGTCCTCGATCAAAAAGCCGAGTGGTGAGGGGACACCACTTGTACCAAATTCCCAAGAAACTCCATGAAATGTGGAGCCGGCTTATCCTCCAAAACGAGTCAGCCGCAGTAAAGTAAAGTAAAGTAAGGTACTGTCCAGGAGTCCATGTAATCCTGTGGCTGTTGAACCCTTTTGTGGCGGGGAACACACGCCGAGTCATGGTGCCGTCGTCGGGCTCATGTGGTATTTTATAGGAGATCCGATTGCCGGTCGGAAATCCACCACGCCCTGGTGACACCACCGCCATAGCCCCGTTAGCCCATGTACGATCGGCCATCGAGACATGGTTGACACCGTCGTACCACGTTGAGGAGGGGATGGACTTTACGAGTAGTAGCTTTGCACGGCCAGTTTCACAAAGATCCGATTGATCACAATTTCCAATTTCGTTTTGTCTTCGATCGGGCTGAGTTTGTATTCGTCCCAATAGAAATGCGGCTCTATCACATCTTTGTGACGAATACAAACTCAGCCCAATCGAAGACAAAACGAAATTGGAAATTGTAATCAATCGGATCTTTGTGAAACTGTTCGTGCAAAGCTACTATCCGCGTACGCAAAACGCGGCATTGGAAGATATGAATCAGGCACTTCTAAATCAAATTTCAAAAAATAACAAGAAACAGAATTAAAACTTTAAATAAGACTATTTGTCACTCTCCTAACCAAATGAAACCCAGGATATATATATATATATATATATATATATATATATATATATATATCAGGACAAGGATTATTTCGAGGATCTATATAAACTAGCGACATTAAAGTGTAAAAATATAAATCGTTATTGATGCAGGAGCACAATCATCAATTTATTACACAATTACTTTTCCTCAAAGATTTGGTGTGCAGTTTGTGCCAGTCTAATCTATGAGTTAATTGATTAAATCTTTTAATTTTGTTGTGTTCCAGAATTGACCAACTCAATAATAATTAAACGGTGTTACGAGCAAGAATCGAGTGTGCATCTGATGTATTGGATGAACTGAGTCTTTTACCAATAATGCGATTTCTCTCAGTTTTTGTCAGCTATTTAGATGCGAGCTCAAACACGAATATTATAGAAATTAGAAAATACTATAAACCATGGTATTTTATGTGATCTAATACAGACTGATAGTGATAAACGTGTACTTAACCTAACAAATAAAAATAGATTAGCCGATAATTGAAGAATGGGTCGAAATTACGGATTTCATCCTTCAGAGAAAGGCGATATTAATTTTGATGTGGCATTCAACAACCTACTTAGATTCAGCAAGCACTGAGTATAAAAACTGAGCTATGGCTACTTTAGTTGGCCTGGCTTCACATCTTAAATCGTATAAATGTGTCGAACAGCATGAATTGCCCAAATATATTTGAATACACTTATCGTTATTAGCATGAATTCAGACACAAAAATACTACATGCTTGGAAGGACGAAGGCGTTGTTATATTTGGCGAATCCGCCAGACACAACCTTTTTATTACCGCTCAAGACATCCTCCAAGGTTGAGCGCAAGGTAATAGATATTAAATTCTTAAACAATCGGGTTTAATTGAAGAAGCCAGTGCACACAAGCTTAAACCAGTTGGATCATTTCTACCAACTATATACGGACTACAAATACATTCAAAAAGGTTATCCTATGAGAACAATATTGTCAATGGTCATTTCTCCGTTATATGCTTTGGCTAAATTGATTGTCCTCATATCTGACCCGTTCGTAAGCTACTATGATATTATTCATTTGGCGTTTCATTTGAGTTTTTTGGAAATGTTACAAGTAAGAATATTGTGTCTTTTGAATTGATTTCTGTGATTAAAATTTTTCAATTGAAGAAACTATTGACATTATAGCTCAGGAGGTATACCAGAACATAATATAGTCCCTGGTTGAAAACCTATTATATATGACCAAATATGCTCGCTTTAGTTTTAATGCAAAGATTTACATATGCTATCTTAGAATTCGTATCATTTATCAGAATTCTTCCGAAACTACTAGAAATAATTTTTTAAACTTTACCCATTTCCTTAACAAGAAATTTTCTCTCGCATTATTGTTCTGTGATTGGATTGGTGGGTTCTCTCGCTCAAGAAGTTGTAGCTGCTTATCCATAAGCAACTTTATTTGCCATTGCAATAAAAGTAAACGTAAAAAATCGGATCGAGTTTTTAATCATTAAATTTCGAGATGCAGTTTTTAAAACTAATAATTATTTTTACCGCTTTACTTATTTGCTCATGCTTAAAAGCGATACAAGTGGATTGTTTATCGCCATAGTTTGATTTTAAACAATGCCACTACGTGGCGTAAATGTTCATTCAGGTATGCAGACCTCATTTAAAATCAATTTACATCCGTTCAATCAATACTGGCTCAACTTTATATCTTGAATACATGTGGTGAAAACAACAAAATGTTATTTTCGTGTCTGATTAAAATTTTTGGAGCCGAAGTTTCGGTCGAGGGAATATACGTAATACTACTATAGGTGAGAGCTGCATATCTAGCTTGGCTTAATTTGAATTTGCATTGTGATTGATTCTCGTTAGTCAGTTTGCCGTTACACTCTGATGGTGACCATGTAAATTTGAAGTGCGTCAGCACGTGTGACAGACAAGTAAAATTGGATTAATGTTCATCTTAAGTGTTTGAACTTGATTTAAAGAGTTGTACACATCCCTAACGCATATAACGAGTCTTCATGCTTATTAATTTTTGTTCATAAATATTGGTCGGCGAGTTCATGTTAATGCTATCCTACCAACGCAAAAATATTGCACGATGCAATATGTCATCCATGCAGCATGGTTTGATTCGTTCTAAATTCCACCTTTTAAATTCTTTAGGCTCCGTGATACCACAATTTGAGATAGTTGCAGCCTGTTTTGAACCGAAGCCAGTGGATTAGTTGCGTAAAATTCATAAACTTAAATTTTATTTGTCATTGGAAAAGAACAATGGATGACTATTTATCAAAGTTAATTTTAATTCATCGAATGTTATAGTGTGGACACGTGCGACTGGGGCAAAAATGTGACTATGTGCCCACTCTGCGATGCTTCGACATGCAAATACTGGAAGTTAAGCACATCTTGCACTCGTGCGAAATTGACGCGAATTGTTGACAATCGAGGAACTGTTCTTTTTGCTGTCTTTATGGCTTTATGGGGTAAGCAGCACTAATTCATTAATCTGGTATTTCTGATATGTTTTGCAATGCCGCGTTTAGCGTACGCTGGTTGTTGTTTTGCACTAACACTTTCACAAAGATCCGATTGAAGACAATTTCCACGTATGCCTGGGTGCGTATTCATCTCCTTCTTCCAAAGGCTTCAACATCGTTCATACTAATCATTGCAATATGCATTTCTATACAATCTTTGTTTACTGGCACGGTTTCGGAATGAAAATCCCCGTTCCATCATCAGGCCAATAATCACATATACACAGAACAATTGCAGATTTAAGCAAATGTCGTAACCTCGTTCCGAAACCGTTCTATTTATATATTTTTTTTTTGACTCAGCAATGGTTTTAAACAAAGAATTTGTTTCATTAACTTCAGTCAATATATGCATATGCCTACGCACATGAAAACCCTCACTCAACAAATATATATATATATATATATATATATATATATATATATATATATTTAGACCACTCCTTTTGCGTAACGTCATTTGGTGTGTCATCGCTTTCATTGTAATTGCGTCCGTAATTGATGTATGTGTCGTATTTTGCGAAGCGTTGGCTATTTTTAAAGGCATGTCAGTTATGTCTTTATTCCAGTCCAATTTAATTTCTTTTTGAATTATTTTCTGCACGTTTAAGCAGGGCTTGAGCTTATTAATTGCAATAGCTTCAAAAGCCAGAAGCATTTTCTCTGTTTTTGCCTTGTAGAGAACTGAAAAATTGTTACTACTAACAGCATGACCTGTGAGTAGTACATGTTCGCAAATTGCTGATTTTTGTGAAGGAGCTGCACCCCTCTTTAATAGTTTTTGAGGGAGATGCTGATTTATTCTAGTTTCGAGCCTCTTTTTTGATCTGCCGATGTACTGAGCGTTGCAGGTACATTGAAATTTGTATACAGACAAAGGTGTTGACGTCACAGAGAGGCTATCTTTTTCATTCGTGCGCATCAGTTTTGTTGTGTTGAACACCACTCTCACCTGTATTGATGGAAACTGTGCTTTTGTCGCTCGAATTACTTTTCGTTTGAAGATTTCCGCTGGAAGATCACCTCCAAAGGGAACACTAAGCGTTACTATCTGGGGAGTTTGATTTTCTTCCAAATTGGCCACGATTTTGTTGCGTTGCCTCAAGTTGTATTCAATGAACCAGTCCGGATAGCCATTATTTCTCAACGCTTCGCGAAGCAAATTTAGCTCTACTTCAATGTTGTCCAGTGAACAAATCCTGCGTATTCGTGTGCCCAAATTCATTATTAGGTTTCTTTTGTACGCCCTTGGCACACTACTCATATAATGGACATATTGTCCAGTCCAGCTTGATTTCTTGTGAACTGACCTTGAGAGAGTACCTTCTTCACCTCTCGTTATTCCTACATCTAGGAAGGATAAATATCCGTCTTTTTCTTCTTCTATTGTAAACTTGATTGCCTGGTCTACCTTGTTTATGTGATGTAGTAGTGAATTTGTATCTTCATCCTTTTCAACGACCATGAAAGTATCGTCAACGTAGCGCACGTAAAAATGAGCTCCATTGATAAATGGTTTTAAACCAGTTGTTTCTAAATGGTGCATGTATATGTTATGTATATTAATAAGCTCAAGCCCTGCTTAAACGTGCAGAAAATAATTCAAAAAGAAATTAAATTGGACTGGAATAAAGACATAACTGACATGCCTTTAAAAATAGCCAACGCTTCGCAAAATACGACACATACATCAATTACGGACGCAATTACAATGAAAGCGATGACTCACCAAATGACGTTACGCAAAAGGAGTGCTCTAAATTGCACAAAAGTAGTGGTCTAAATTGCACAAAACAAAGGCTAGAATAACGAAGAGGAGATTGGTTACAACAAATGTACAGTGAGATTGGATGAACGAATATACTAACGAAACCAGAACAATGGCTGTAGATACTGGTAGAAATAAGATTTATTAATAAATGTTATTCCATGGAGTACGTTGTTTTGTTCTTACATTTTAAAAAATGGTGAAATTAGAAACTATCAATATATATATATATATATATATATATATATATATATATATATATATATATATATATATATACGTGTATTAATGCAAAGCTACAACCCGCGTACGCAAAACGCGACATTGCAAATATGAAACTGGAACCCCGAAAAACCTTCAAAGGATATTTCCGCTATGTTGTTCGACGACTGGTTAAATACAAATGGATTGATATTTACTTCAAGTTCGCAAACTTGATATAAAGAAGTGTTACCATCACCCACGCAATCAATGCTTGTTTAATTGTATTGCCATATATATATATATATATATATATATATATATATATATATATATATATATATGGCGAAAGCTGAAAGTTAATTTTCGTGACTGCATAGAAATTGTGCAGCCGACATTTTCAGTCAAGTTCAATGTATGCGAGACTACTAGAGGAGGGAGCCGCGTGTTTAATTTTGCTTAACAAATATATGCTTTGTGATTTGATCCTCGCTAGTCAGTTTGACGGCGTACTCTGTCAATGATCATGGAAGGTCAAAATGTGTCAGTACGTGTGACTTATGGTAGTTTTCCTATGTTGCTTGACGACTGGTTAAATACAATTGGATTGGTGTTTACTTCTAGCTCGCAAACTTGATTTAACGAATTGTTACTTGCACTTGCGCAATCAATGCTTGTTTAATTGTATTACCTATATATATATATATATATATATATATATATATATATATATATATATATATATATATATATATATATGGCGAAAGCTGCAAGTTAATTTTCGTGACTGCATAGAAATTGTGCAGCCGACATTTCCAGTCAAGTTCAATGTATGCGAGAATGCTAGAGGAGGGAGCCGCGTGTTTAATTTTGCTTAACAAATATATGCTTTGTGATTTGATCCTCGCTAGTCAGTTTGACGGCGTACTCTGTCAATGATCATGGAAGGTCAAAATGTGTCAGTACGTGTGACTTATGGTAGTTTTCCTAAGTTGCTTGACCACTGGTTAAATACAATTGGATTGGTGTTTACTTCTAGCTCGCAAACATGATTTAACGAATTGTTACTTGCACCCGCGCAATCATTGATTGTTTAATCTTTTTACTTGCTTAACAGACATAAATAGGAGAGCTAATTATTTGTCCTGAAAATGCAAGTAAAAAAGAAACTTTGCAAATAATTTTGCATATGAATTCGCTATCATTTTAGGCAATATACCTAAATGTGCCTATTTTCCCTGAGTTACTGATCAAATTAATGTAAACACCAGTTCACATATTTCAGAAAACAAATGATTAATTAACATTACATTTTTAGATTTCGGGATATTAAATTATAGGCAACTAACAAACATTCTAAATTCTGGATATTAATACTAATATATATCATCATCATCATCATCATCATCACGACCCACAGCAATACAACAGCCTTTTAATAAATGATCCTTCCCCAAAAATGATTAAAATTAAGGAATTCAAACTAATATTACTTCGGTTTTTAAACGTTAATTAAATGATCTCTCATACTGACTAAATCGTTTTAAAACTTTTTTGTTGCAAATTTTCTAAAGCGTTAATTCATCCATTCTTATGCCTCTAAATTGGGCGAAGTTTTGACCTAGTCTAGTGCGACTCGCTTTTTGTGAAAATGCTATCTCCTAAATCAAGAAAGTAAAATAGTTACGAAAGCATATGAACAAAATACGTTCTTATATTAATTAAATACAATGTGTCAACTTACTTATTTGTGCATTTTCCTGTATGGGTGTGTGGATTTATGTGCGTGTTTTTGACTTAACGTGTGTTTCCAGATTCGTTTTTTTGTGTAAGCTGCATGTATTTAATTCAACTTAATCCACCTTGCTTTAAAAAAAATCCAAGTTGAGATTGTTCTCTTCGATGAATTCGTTATCGAATGACGATAATTTGTTTTGTGCTAGGCCAAGAACCACTGGAAAACATGTTGCTAATGGAATTAGGTTCCAATATTTAAATACTTTAAGTTATTTCAAACACCCCAAGTTTATTTAATGTAAGTTATCACAATTAAACTGACTGAAATTCAAAAAGACAAGTCAAAAGTTATCTGGCCATCGCAATCAAGAGATGTCCTACGAAAGAGGAAAATTTTGTTCGTGGCGATCATCGGTGCACGTGTTTTAATTACAAAAATTTTCATACTTTCGCTTGTATCTTTACGTTCCCATTCTTCCTTTAGCAACCTTCTTTTTGGAGTTTTGGAAGCGTGAACAATTCCGTCTGGCTTTCAAATGGAATGTGCACATTCTGGAGCCGGTAGAAGAGCCGCCTCGACCTGAGTTTTTGGCACTTTTAGATGATGACTATCCAGGTGAAATGAATCCTGTTACGGGAGTAAGTTGTCAATATATGGAGAATGTGGTTTAAAAATATTTTGTTAACTTCGCATTTTCATTCGTGCACAGACAATATTGTTTAGGGTAGACAACTTAACATTCAATAACAAGCTTATGTAAAGAAAACTTTATTTAAATCTCATTTTTAAAAGCACCTATGTTCAGGATAATGTATTTAGCTGTTTCGACTCTTCAGTAGTATCCATGATTAATATCGACGGTTGATCCACTTTGCAGTTAGTAGGCCAACATAAACAGTGGCATTGCTTTAAGTCTTATGATGACTATGTCAAAGTGATTGGCTTGAAAGCCATGCGTTACTTACTACTTGTGCATCATTGGCAGTTATGCCTCTGATGATGAGTTGCCGAATAAGGACTGGACCATAGTTTATCAGATCGATTATTTAAATACAGCTTGTGGGCTAAAGCTAAATATTTGCCAGTAATAATCTAAAATTGTATAGGGTAGACAACTTAGCCTTCAACAGCAAGTTTGCGTAATGAAAACTTCATGTAAATCTCAGTTTAGCGGACACCTTTTCTCAGAACAATGTATTTGGCACCGTGTCGGCTCTTCAGAAGTATCCTTGATTAACAGTGACAGTTTATCCAGTGACATGTCGCTTTGGAGTCTGTAGGACAAAGGAAAAAGTGGCATTGCTTTCGATTTTATGGTGAATATGTGAAAGCGATTAGCTTCAAAGCCGCGCATTTCTTGCTCATGTATCGTTGGCATTTATGCCTCTGATGATGAATTTCAGATTAAGGACTAGTCTATAGTTTTTTGATTGATTATTTGAACACAGCTTGTGAGCTAAAACTGAATATTAGCTAATTAAACGAACATTGGTTGCGCGGGTGGTGATAACAATTATTATAATCAAGGTTGCGGTCTTGATATAAACACCTGACCCATTAATTATAAACTAAAAATTGTATAATGTAGAAAAGGCAATTCATCCAGTACAATGGTTTCATCCTTATTGGGAACTCATCATGTACTGGCCAGAATTTGCCGCGGACAGGACGTGATGAGTTCCCAATAAGGACGAAACCGGTCTACTGGATGAATTGCCTTTTCTACACTATACAATTCTTAGTTTATACTGGCATATGTAAGTAATTAATGGATCAGGTGTTTATATCAAGACCGCAACCTTGATTATAATAATTGAATATTAGCTAGTTTTTATTTAAAATTGTTCATACCTTTAATGAACATCATCAAATTACGGTATTTTAGCTGTTTACTAACTGATTGAAAACATGCACAGATTGGTTTGTATTTAACCCGAAAATGACTTAAATACTATTATTATCATTCACGAAATCAATGATTTTTTATTAAACGGATTGTCTTTCCATTGAAGATTCTCGGAATTAGGATTTTTGAAAGAAATAATTTTGATTGGTGGGCAAATTACCCGACGTGAATTATGCCACTCAGAAAATAGTATCTTTTCGTTTAATGCAGACCATGGAACTCTAGAATTTTTAAGCCCCATTGAACTTCGTATAGAAAAAAATCTGTTTTAGCTTTCAACCTTTAAATGATGAGATTAAATAATTATATTTCGCTTTGAATTTATGTATGTTAAGGTATACATTCATGTATTTAGGCAGTAATCAGGCTTTAAATTTATCTTTATTTTTATTTGTTTTAGCGGAAAGAACCATTGATACCATTTTGGAAAAAACGTGTTCCTCTATTGATTTGCTCGTTTTCTATTATTATCTTGTCTGTAAGTTTATGCAGCATTTCTTATAGAAAATTTTATCTTAATCCACCTTATTTAATTTTGGATTGATTCAAAACAATATTGTTAGCATAAAACAAATTTTAAATCTCTACGTTTGCCAAATGACTACATTTCGAACTATTTTAGAATTCAATTAGTATTAGTCTCACTTGTCTCTCTGAGGTCACAGATTTAATTCATACAATGTTCAACACTATTTACCTGATCTGCGTTTTGACTAACGCAGCTTTCATTGTTCCAGTAATTTTCTTTTAGCAATATATTTCGGCCCATCTTACCGTAGACCTTCATCAGTTGCATCTCACGAAACAAATGAAGCAAGTGTTTTATTTCCTCTAGTCATAATATTTATATACCTCAGACTGACCTTTCATTAGATATTCGCGTGTCACATATTTGTGTGTTTGTACATTTTCATAACCGTTGTTTTCATCTAACTAATTTAGACCAGAGTGGCTGAATAATAATTTATCAATTGCATGCAATAGCTATTCGTTTTTTAACACACTCAATGTAAATGAAAAATGCACACACACACATGTGACACGCGAATATCTAATGAAAGATCAGTGTGAGGTATGTAAATATTATGACTAGAGGAAATAAAACACTTGCTTCATTTGTTTCGTGAGATGCAACTGATGAAGGCCTACGGTAAGATGGGCCGAAATATATTGCTAAAAGAAAATTACTGGAACAATGAAAGCTGCGTTAGTCAAAACGCAGATCAGGTAATTTCAATTAATCCAGGTGCGAAACACGGAAACTCCTTCAAGAAACGTTCAACACAATCATCGGTCTCATCATCATAACAGCCCAAAATAAATCAACATTGATAGCTGATGCTTCACGGCCCTATAACTATGAAGAATATTGTGCTATGTTCGAGTTGTAAAATAACACGGTGTCGCTCAATTCTAGCCGTTGATGGACAATATAAATTTAGAGTTGTCCTACTCTTTGTCTGCCAGTCAAGGCCGACGATCACCATTTCTCCGGATTATCCGATTTTGAGGCGCCAGTGGTCATAATTTCCTCAAACAGTATAGCATTATAATATCGTTATCTTTTATACTAACTTCAAATAGTTTCATTTTTATTTCCATTTTCTCCATAAGGTTTGCCTAACTCTCGCGCTACTCGTTGGAGTTATCCTCTATCGGTTAGTAGCAAACACTCTGTTACGACGCAATGAGAATCCATTGATTCAAAGCAACGCCGGTATGATAACCACACTGACAAGTTCAATGATAAACTTGTTCATTATTATGATTCTCAAATTTGTAAGTGTTTGAATGGATATTTTGCAAGTATTTTATATATTGAAATGTAATCTTTTAGTTGAAAATTATATTTCTTTCGTGGTTACGGTTTTTCTAAAAAAAAACATGCACGCGTTTCATCGTTTTGAAATTTAACTGAACTAATTTCATAACTAGTACGAACAAAGTTATTCTACAATTTGTGTTTCATCTTGCGTCTTAAATAGACTATTTCTCAGACACAGATACGCAAACCCACACGCACCCATATATATATATATATATATATATATATATATATATATATATATATATATATATATACTCACGGACAGAAATTCGATTAAATAGAAACGCTAAAGCATATTTCTCTAGTGCAAACTTTAACATCACCTTCAGCACACAGTAAAGCAGGAGTTTGGATGCCAAGAACCAGTTTGCAATTCTTTCCTAATCCTTCATTGTACAAATTTACATCTATCTGCGGGGGCATATATATATTTGTCGTGCGAAAAAGCAATATGTTAACAGAATCCAACAAAATTTACCGCAGAGATTGAGCAAAATTCCTGGTACTGTCAAGAAGGTAATTTATTTAGAAGCATACATTTGAAATGGAACTCGCAATCAGTTTAGCGAATTATTCAGTTCTACACAAAGCGTAGTCCAGAAATTTAGTGTACATATATGTAAAACAAATAATAATCGGTTTAAAAGTTTCAATATTCCATCAGCGATGTTGTATTCGGCTAGCCACGAATGATGCAAGCCAACAACAAATATATTGTATCCAGGCGAGCCCGGCCACTCATTGGATCAGCATCAACAAATATTCGATCGGATTTGCAACAAATCAAAGAAAAAGCAGCTGCGCAGATGCCATCATTAACAGTAACAAAAATTGGCAAGAAATATGAGCGATCAACTCTGCTATTTGCACGCCCTGTACTATTACCAATGGGATGAAATAAAATCCATGAACAATGCAGTATGAAAGAAAACATATGGGGATAAGACATCCGTACACACAGAAGCAACAAAGTGAAGGTCTGGTAAAAAGTCAGTCCATCAGTCCAAGAATAACGGAGTTTCAAGCATCACTTCGTAATACAATATAAATGACCACTACGCGTATTCAGACACTCAAACAAACACCTACGCGAACTAAAAAAATCAACGCGCAGTTAAATATCTGAAGTAAAAATGAATTCACTAGACGCAAACACCTTGTTTCTCACAACGAGGGTTAGATAATTAATCGTCACCAATAAATGGAAATTAAAATAACAGACTTTTTGCATTTCCGTAATTAAATGAAGAGCAACAATATAAAGAACTGGAAGTTTGGAATATGCAGTGGAGTGTTCGTGAAATAAACTGGCCATTATACATAATAAGCATACAATTAGTAATTAAAGTTTATTTTCCTAATTAAATACCATTTATTTTCCTGATAATGTCCATTGTTCAGAATGGATGTAACTAATAAATTGTGATTTGTTAGTCACTATTCTCGAAATAAACCAACAATTATTCACAATAAACGTACTTTTGATTATTCACTGTTTTATATTCCTCAAAAATGAATATATTTTTATTCAAATTGAGAAATGAGCACACGTTTTGTTTAATGACAAATTTTGAAATAATTCAACTTATCTATGGGATTACAGTTTGATAGAGAAAGTTCGCACTGCTTTTTGAACATATGCATTTGGGAAGAATATTCAATGCAAAGGCGAAAGCCTGAGCTGAACTTCTACAAATCACATCATCATGAGAAACTGCTGAACTAGCCCAAAAGTAGCAATAGCATTGGCAGAGCATTGACGTCGCAATTTTATCAGTTTGACAACTGAACACAAATATGTTAATTTAAAAGAAACATGTTGCGCGACAGGGAATAGAATATTTACCTGATTATCGGGTTGCGATCCGATTTGTTTGCATCCACTGTCTTCCTGATTTTTGTTCCAGAATTTTCGATATTCAGATAAGGATATCTTTTTCAATGGAAAGCTCATCATAATAAGTTGACAATCAATATGTCAAGTGGAAATATTAGTTTAAACTGCCCCATTTATATTTGTTGTTAGATCTCTTAAGCATAAAATGCTAGGAAAGTGCCTGTAAAATTGGTTTGTACTTAAGAGATCTAACAACAAGTATAAATTGGGCAGTTTAAACTAATATTTCCACTTGACATATTGATTGTCAACTTATTATGATGAGCTTTCCATTGAAAAAGATATCCGTATCTGGATATCGAAAATTCTGGAACAAAAATCAGGAAGACAGTGGATGCAAACAAATCGGATCGCAAACCGATAATCAGGTAAATATGTTAATTGTCTGCCTTACCTCTAATCATTGCTATCTTATCTTCAGTTATAAGGATATGATAGTCGCAAACAGAGAAGTTGTACACTCATGAGCACAATGTATGCAGATAAGTAGCCATTAAGCACGGAACGTATGTGCGCATGAGATTATACCTTCCGTTCATGCTGACTGTGGTTTATCTTTCTGATCATATTTGAACTAATCTGTTACTAGGTTCGCAACAGCTAATACACAATTGCATATATATTAGCTCTCCGCAACAAACAGTAGCTAACTGTTTTATATGTAATTGAGTGCTGTCATGATTACCGCGAAATGTCATAACTGAAATCGATCAAGGCAAGAGTGTATGGATTCGCTTGAGTGGTAGGTGTTAAGATTTAGTTTTAATTCCGAAGTCTTATGAAATCCAGTGTGTTGGTACTTTGTAACTTTTCGATACCTTAATGTTCGTGTAGGATGCTGACACCATAGCCATAGTGTTTGTACCCTTTACAGACTAAGCTTATATATTATATATAGTGAGTTGGCTTTCAAGTCGAATTGTCAGACTTTATATTTAGTTAGCTTCACTATTGTAGATTTACACATTCGTATAGTAGATTGTACCGTCAAATTTTACAACATTCCTCACCCTAATCTATAGTTGGTTTGGGACGCAGTACGACTCCTACTGATGAATCTCCAGTAAGCACTTACCGAATGTGAACATGAGATTATAACTTCCGTTCATGTTGGCTTTGTTTTATCTTTCTGTTCATATTTGAGCTAATTTGTTACTATGAGCGAAACTCCATATATATAATTATCTGTAGATTTATCCGAGCCATAATTATTTTCTGCTATAGCATAATAATAAAGATATATAGCAAGCGCAGGCTATTTTTCTTAGGTAGCCATTGGTCAACAGAAAACATACACACTCAGCAAACGTGCGAAAAAGAGACAATTACATTATAACGTGCTCAAGAATTTTGATCTCGTGGTCTGAGTTGTAACTGTGCATTCCGTACACAAAATGCGTGTGCTATTAGCTCCAAAGTCATTGATTGAAGTAGTTTGCGTTTTCCTAACCTAATTGTAACAATTAGTCTATAAAGTTCACTCTCCCTGTCTATATCTTTCTCTCATATTTTCAGCAACATGCATGGTTTATAAGTATCGTAGACGGACTAAACGAAGTTCAGCTTTCCCGAAATAATACCTTGGCCAAAGAAGATTTATCCTTTAAAGTAATTCTGCTTTTTCCTAACTATCAATTTCATCTTTATGCGGTCGTCAAGCATAAGTTATTAAGTGCTAACGAAATTCTGTTTGGTGGTATTTCCTGTGTATCATCCATTAGTGAAATGAAAACGAATGATGATACGCAAACAAATAAAATACATCCAAATTCAAATTCCCGGTAGTGGTATTTCTGGCTACTATAGGTGATTACCCATTATTACTACTGACAAACTATATATATATATATATATAATATATATTATTAATATATATATATATATATATATATATATATATATAACCGCAAATGGTTTTATGCTTGTATAAATCGGGCTTCAGTTTATACATTCACAGCGCTTCGTAAATTACTTACTAATTTCGCCGACCAGAAATATTTATGTGTGTAGCTTTTGTAGTTTTCATTTTTATCTACGAATTTTCTAGCTTATTTTTTGGCGTTAATTAAAAATGGGCATAATAGTTGTTTCCTGCCTGATGGGCGTGTTTTTGTTAAAAGGTGTCAACTGGACACTTTAATGTTTACATTCCTTAACCGTTTCTTTGGGAAACGCAGCAGATTTAGTTGTACAAATCGAAAATTCTTTTACCTATTCAAATAGTTACAGAATTTGATGCACAAATTTGTTTTTATTTTATATATATTTAGATTAAACATAATCTATGATTAATATTCTTTCTCCTAGATGTACGTTAGATCAAACCAAAATTATCAGCCACAATTAAATGTCGAGTGTTACGTAGGACTCCTTAATATGTCAGTTTGCAAAATATAATGCTTTATCTACTCATCAGCTTTTACTCTGTTTGCCACATACATCGTTGATTTCTTAAAATTTAATTATTCTTTTATCGCTTTTATGTATTGTTACTAAATTCCATGTGTTATTTTTCGCATTTGTATTCCGTATCTGTGATCGCTGTCGTTGTGCAATCCGTTTCTTTCACATCAGGTTTATGAGAGAGCAGCTGAACGGTTAACAGATGCCGAACTGCTTCGCACCCAATCGGAATACGATAACAGTCTCACAGTGAAACTATATCTGTTGCAATTCGTTAACTTTTATGCTTCGATTATCTACATTGCCTTCGTACAAGGCACAACAACGGCTTTGCCTGGCACAAGAAAGGTCATTGTTCAATCGCAAGGTGTAAGTTCTACTAAACCTGGCAGTGTTTTGATTCTGCTACTTAACTTTTTGTGGGAATCGTAGCTTCTAATTGCTTTTTAGATCTTCTTCAATCTATTTTTTAACATGATAGAAAGCAAACTCTCAGAAGTCTATTTGTACCTTTTCCTTCTCTCTCTCTCTCTCTCTCTCTCTCTCTCTCTCTCTATATATATATATATATATATATATATATATATATATATATATATATATATATATATATATATATTGATCAGTTCGATTTTTCATCATTTTTAAATATGAGAACAAACAACGTACTCAAGTAACAAATTGGTTCAGTTGTGACCAGAAGGATAAACCAAAGGCAGCATGACGGAAAGGTATAATCTCATGCACATTCGTTTCGTGCTTGCTGGCGACTCATCAGTAGTAGGAGCCGGTATGCGCCTTTAACCACTATATATTTGGTAGAAGAATTATTATTCCACATTCTTCTACCAAATATATAGAGTGGCGTAATACCGACTCCCTATGATGAGTCCTCAGTAGCACGAAACAGATATATAATTCATGCACTACGGTCACAACCTAGATCTAACTACTCTTAGTTTCATTCTTTAATAGTACATCTAGTAAAGGAAGACAATCATCTTTCTCGTGAGCTGACGTGAAGCCGATATTCTTATGTGCTTTGTTGAAACTTTGAAGCAATGTTCGTGATTGCGATCTGTTCTAGTCACAACTGAACTAATTTGTTACCAGGCTCGCAAAACCTAATACATACTTGCATATATATTAGTTCTTCCATGGAATAACATTTATTAATAAATCTTATTTCTACCAGTATCTACAGCCATTGTTCTGGATTCGTTAGTATATTCGTTCATCCAATCCCACTGTACATTTGTCGTAACTAATCTCCTCTTCGTTCTGTTAGCCTTTGTTTAGCCCAATTTAGACCACTACTTTTGCGCAATTTAGACCACTCCTTTTGCGTAACCTTATTTGGTGTGTCATCGTTTTCATTGTAATTGCGTCCGTAATTGATGGATGTGTCGTATTTTTCGAAACGTTGGCTATTTTTGAAGTCCTATTTAATTTCTTTTTGAATTATTTTCTGCACGTTTAAGCAGGGCTTCAGCTTATTAATTGCAATAGCTTCAAAAGAAATAAGATTTATTAATAAATGTTATTCCATGGAGTACGTTGTTTTGTTCTTATATATATATATATATATATATATATATATATATATATATATATATATATATATATATATATATTTATAATTAGGAATGAAGAACACATTAATAACAAAGTGGATAAAGGCCATTTATTTCGTGAATACTAATCATCTCTTATACAATCATACATATTTATACATTTTGGGTTTTCAATTGATTATGCTAGTGGTAACAATTCTGACTCGTTTTTACTGCTGTTTCTTGTTTTGGCTAGTTGGTGAGTGTGTATGCGTTTGTGTTTGTGTGTATGCGTGTTTGCATGTAAAGGTCATTCTCGCAGTATTGCGAATTGATGTTTGATATCTTTTCATTATTGTTTTGATAGCTTGAGAATTAACCATTTGTGCGCATTGTTCACTGTTACAAATACAAGTGCTATTTTTTCCAGTGTAGTTGATCATTTCACCTTGTTGCGCAAATTTATTGTTTCCACATGGTAACAGCGCCAGTGTGGATTGCAGTGTTAAACGCTCATATTGTTTAGAAACTTCTGTCACCGTATGCGCCTCTGTTATTTCCACTTCAGTTTGTTGCAAATCCGATTGTATGTTTGTTGATTCTAGTCGAGGGCCTGTTTGTTCTTGACTGGATACTAGTAGATTAAATACTGTTTGTTGCGAAGACCTAATATATATGCAAGTATGTATTAGGTAAGCACGAAACGAATGTGCATGAGATTATACTTTCCGTTCATGCTGCCTTTGGTTTATCCTTCTGGTCACAACTGAACTAATTTGTTACTAGGTTCGCAAAACCTACTACTACTTGATTGTTGTTGAATTTTGTTATTCTTGGCCAGTCGATAAGAATATCATGTTGATGAAACTTTTGAATATTAAGGTCAGGTGCTTGTTGTTTTATGTAAAGGGCTTCATAGATAAATAATAATTTTTCTGATTTTGCTTTATGTAGAATTGTGAAATTGGTCGAATTGACAGGGTGCCCCGTTGCCAATATATGATCGGAAAAAGCTGATTTTCCTGACGGTGCCAAGCCTTTGTTAATAAATTTCTGTGGCAAATGTTGCTGGATTCTGCTTATCAATTGCTTCTTCGTACGTCCGATATATGTGCTACCGCACATAAATGAGAATTTGTAGACTATGAATGATTTGGAGAGAATTGGCAATTGATCTTTGGCATCCAACCTCATGATTCTCTGTGTAATAAATGTCATATTAACTTTAACACTGGGAAAGTTGTCCTTAGTTATTCTATTCAGCCGCCGTGCAATTATTGAGTCTGGTACGTCGCCTCTAAATGGTAAGTTTAGGAAAACCTGCTTGATGGTATCCTCTCTAGTACGAATCTGCCGTGGTCTGATATTGACATCAATGAAACGCTCTGGGTAGTTGTTCATTAGCAAAATTTTCCTGAGGTAGCCCAGTTCTTCCTCAATCTTGTGTTCAGAGCAGATCTTCCTGATTCTGTTTGCTAGGTTGTTTACTAAGTTTCTTTTGTGGGATTTTGGCACACTACTGTTGTAGTGAATGTATTGTCCGGTGAAAGTGGATTTTCTATGTATGGCCAGTGTCAAATCTCCGTTTGCTTCTCGAGTGAGTTTGATGTCAAGGAAGGGAAAACTGTCGTCTTTCTCTACCTCGAGAGTGAATTTGATGTCTGGATCGACTCCATTTGCTTATTTGAGGATTTCGGAAGGGTCTGCTGCTTCTGAGATGAACAACAAGATATCATCTACATACCTTTTGTAGAGTGCGCACTGGTCAATTATACCTTTTAGGCTCGTTTTTTCCAGGTGATACATGTATACATCTGCCAGGAGGGGTGCGATGCAACTTCCCATAGCTACACCATTGATCTGGCGGTAGTATATCCCTTCGAAAGTAAATTGCACGTTTTAGTACATGCTAATATGAGGTCTTTGATGTCATTGGTGTCTATAGGGAAGTCAATAAACTCTTTTTTTTATGAGATCACACAAGATCTCCGTTGTCTTATCCAGTGGTATGTTTGTAAATAAGGATGAGGCGTCAAGCGAGACCATTTTATTCTGTAGGATGTTCTTCCCCTTCAATTCATTTGCTAGTTCGAAGGAGTCCTTGCGTTTATGATGCTCCGTATTGGTTCAAGTAGTTTGCAGAGAAACTTGGCTGGTTTATGTTGTGGAGCGTTGATGTGGAAACTATAAATTTGCGCAACAAGGTGAAACGATCAACTACACTGGGAAAAATAGCACTTGTATATGTAACAGTGAACAATGCGCCCAAATGGTTAATTCTCAAGCCATCAAAACAATAATGACCAGATCTCAGACATCACTTTGCAATACTGCGAGAATGACCTTTACATGCAAACACGCATACACACAAACACAAACGCATACACACTCACCAACTAGCCAAAACAAGAAGCAGAAGTAAAAACGAGTCAGATTTGTTACCACTAGCATAATCAATTGAAAACCCAAAATGTATAAATATGTATGATTGTATAAGAGATGATTAGTATTCACGAAATAAATGGCCTTTATCCACTTTGTTATTAATGTGTTCTTCATTCCTAATTATAAATATACTGTGTTAAATTAAAAAGGCATGGACATATATATATATATATATATATATATATATATATATATATATATATATATATATATATATAAGGCCTATATATAGAAGTTCGTCAGCAATTTGAAAGAGTTTTCCCTCGCTCGCACAGCTAATTTTTGTTTTATTTATCTATTGAATTTAATATTCTTTATGGTGTATGTAATAATCCATAGAAAATCAGAATACAATAGATGTGCTACACAAAAGTATATTAGTTGTGTTAGCATAACATGGTTAAATGAACATGCCTAATAATAAGGTGACCAAATAAAACTGATGAATACAATAATAATCTATGATAATGACACAGAAAATATGCATCCACTATGTGTCATAATTATATGTTCTTAGTAAGTTACAAGTGAGCACATATATAAGATTTTGAAAATAATGTCTTAACACAGTACCATCAACTTGACGAAACTATATGACTACAGTTGTCCTACGTTTGAATAACAAATAATAATAAATAAACAGGATAAGATGACAAGTGTTACATCACGTTCCATGACAATAACTAGTGCGCAGGAGCAGCACTTGTTGCGTTTACATGACGACTATTTCAGAAACAATCATACTTTTGCTACTATATCTTAATTAAAATAACCACCAAATTATTTCTAATTCTAAATTTATGCTATTAAATTGAGTCAGCAATAATTAGAAAATAATCAAAAAGTAACATGCACAATAATATAATTGATCGAAGCAGTGGCACAGTTACGAATTCTAAATTCTAAATCCAAAGCTACTATGTGATCTTAAAAATGACCTTGCTACATATTTATCATGGACAGCGATACACAAGTTGTTATTAACTGATGCTACACTTCCATATAACCATAAAATGAAATGAAGAACAAAATAAAATTTTAAACACTAGAAAAATAATAATTTAGACAAAATTTATTTTTAAAACAGGATGATATATGAAGGTGAGGTTATGGTTAATGTGAGTATAATTACCTAAATTACTCTCACAAATGAAGCATTTTAGAACTCTACATAGCGCAATTATGGCCAAGTCAGCTTTAAGCCAAAGCATCATCGGTATTATAGCCTTAATGCGGTTTTCACAGTATCGCGTCATAAACAAAACAAAACCTGACAGCCTATTCTGCCTAAGAAAAGAAAATTATGAAGATGATGTTTCGAAAATATCTGCAGCTACATGACTATAGAGCTCGATTCGATGCCATATCGCGCAGGGTTGCCAACCAAGAACTATGATGTACACGTGACTTCATCCTGGTCGACGAACGGGTTCTATACTATCCGTTTTGAATGTGGTTGACTAGTTGTTCTGCCATGTCAAAATCTAGCCACCTCGCTTCTTATGCCAATCTTGTGCTTGATGAGGGAATAATGTTCTACTGAGCAATCGAATTTTTGTCATACGCAACCAGGAATGTTTGTGTAGAGAGACGCGCATAATATTTACAAATGTGTTGGGCATATCACTTTTCGACAGAATGTCGAAATTGCCATCGACTGAGTCAAATGAACCCTTAAATTCTAGAAAGATGGCTATTGTTGGACAGTGACATTCATGTCATTGTTAAAGAACTTGCCTTAAAGTAAAAAATATTATGTATATAACCTCGTCCTGACCGGATTCTAGCTTGTTCTCTAGCTTGTGATTTACGCGAAGCGATAAAACGACGTAAGATAATCAATGCCCATATCCTAGATATGATTGGAGTAAGGCTTATACTACGATGGTAGTCACACGAACTACGATTGGTCGACTCAATCTAACACGAAGTACATTGTCAACACTCCAGAAGTATATCACTACCATCGTTAAATAATTTCGGAAGCAAATGATTGAGGCCCGTAGATTTGTAACGTTTAAGAGATAGGATTTTTTTCGTATATCTAATTCTGATGTTTTGTTCTAAATTAACATTCCACACTGTTGTTAAAGGCATACTTTCGGAGATCGGGACCGACACAAATTACCAAGGAAATTGATCTTTGAAGTGTTCAACTCACATATCATAACGAGTTATTTTTCGGTCATTATATGGTTGTTGCTATCATTTATAGTTTCGCAGACGTTTTCTTTTCTCGGACTTGCTGCGCGAATAAGTTAGAATAAACATCCGCTATTACGTAATGCGAACGCTTCTTCCATCTCTTCGGGCTTTTTGATCCAAAAGAATTCAAGATCGACCTTTAGACTGCGCTTAAGTTTGCGTCTTATAACTTTACGAATTTTATTATATGCGGAACTAGCTGGAAGTTGACGCTTTGTTTTCTAGAATCTTCATAGGTTTTACAGAGACCAAACGATTATTTCTACGGGAGCCTACTATACCACATACAATAGTACCTGCATTGTGCTTAGTGGAGCTTAACTTCGTCGCAAGTGAATTCGAATTTTCGCCATCAAGATCACTTAACGTTGACATTAGAATATATTTATATTTTGTCGACAAGATGGTTGTTAGAGTTTGCTTACACCTATTTTAGGCGTATTCTTATTTATTGTTCCATAAAACATGAGTGAAAATCTACAATGGGTATGTGGCTAGTCCAAGTCTATATAAATCTTCCAAAACGAATGGCAATCCTGGATACAACCACGTCATTTATAAATTTTCAGGGGGCTGGAGTACGCCGTGTGACTTCACGCCTTGCTTTACGTCAGAAGCTTGTCCTACTTGAGTGTAATTAATGCAATCCAACAGACGTTCACCATCATCGTTGCGAATTAAGATTGAATTATATCTGCTGCACAATTGAAATTCTGCGTTGCTTAAGCGCCAAACGTCAGCGTTGGTGTCACTTATAACTAAGACTGTCTGAATTCCCTGCTATACTTATTAAAAAACTTAGGTCAGAATAAATATAGTGTGCTTGCTGTCATCTGTGATATAATCGTTAGGAGCTTATGCATATACAACAAACAGGTAAACATTGATCAAGGTTGCGGTCTTGATATAAACACCTGACCTATTAATTACTTACATATGTCAGTATAAACTAAGAATTGTATAGTGTAGAAAAGTCAATTGCCTTTTCTACACTATACAATTCTTAGTTTATACTGACATATGTAAGTAATTAATGGGTCAGGTGTTTATATCAAGACCGCAACCTTGATTATAATAATTGTTATCACCACCCGCGCAACCAATGTTCGTTTAAGGTAAACATTGATTAAGATTGCTGGCGTTCATTTTAATAGATCTATTCAAGCATGACGCACAAAATTGGCAATTTGCAGATACCCATTCATTTGAAGGGGTTTTGGCTCTTGTGCTAATTTTAATGACTCGCACCATTTTCCGGCTCGAGAAAACTCCGTGGACTAAGTGGTTTGGATCCAATAACGCGTAAACTAGGATGTCGCACTCATCTCTGTATTACTCGTAGGATCCTGCATTCTGGTTTCGGATAAACAGCCTATATCGAATTATAATTCATTCAATGTACTTACGAGAGTGTCCAGTATGTTGCGATTTTAGCACAATAAAGTCGCTGGCGTTAAAACCTACCTTAGTATTATTAAATGGTAGTTTACTTAAACCATTTAAGATATTTGACGATCCGACATTTGGTTCACTGTTTTGATCAACATCCAAAGCAACATTCAAAGCATCTAAACGAACGTTACTGTTAGATTAAGAAGAAAAAATAGGTAGATTCGGAGATGAAGGTGTCTGCAGTAGCCTAATTTGGCTTATCCACCCTTTCCGACTCAGTAGATAGGACGATTCGTTTTATATAGCTGATGTAGTATACTTTCATTATTGATAGTGTTATTCATGGTTAAATGTGGGCTGTAGAAGAACACTAGGTTTCCCATCCCTAGTGGGGATGGTTTATATTCAGAGCTTTCTTACTATTAGGTTGTCTGCACACCAAGTATGATGAGCACTATCTGCCCAGCTGTCAGTGGCCATGGCTCTCTTATGCAGATGAAGCCGACCCCTCGTGTCTGGCACACTTGTTCTCTTTCCGTCACCACATAATTAACAATAAGTGTTACTGCATAGCTAAACCAACCTCGAGGCTTCACATAAAACGGTATGATGGCTCTATCTCATTAGACTCAGCACGTTTCACGCTGCTATTACCGAGCTGACTAGCTAGTGCCCGTTGGCCGTCAGGACGGAATTTTCTTTGGATAAAAAAATATGTCACATTTACGCAGTCACTTTTTAGAGCCATTTTTATTTCTACATTTTCAAGATTATACTTAAGTGCATCGTTACATTTTACTCGTGGCCGTTTTGCTAAGTTAATAACAATGCCCATGTAGGTTAATTGATTCATCTAGAATAAGAATTTCTGTTTTATTTGCATTATTTATTTTAGGCATTTAACCATTTGTAAATTAAAATAATACTACGAAGTAAACAAAACAATACATCAATGATGTCATTTTTCGGCTATTTGCTTTGTGATAGGTAGAGTAACGTGAAAAGCAAAGTAGTAACAATGTGAAACGTAAAAAACAAGTAGTGTTTTTCGTCAAATTTAACTGTGAAACGGAAATTTTCTTTGAAGAAATTAATCCTCAAATCAATAAATTAACTCGTCAGATTAATTTAAACAATTGAATTAACTGAATAAAAATCAATGACATGTAAATAAATAGCATATCTGTAGAAAGTTGAAGTTAAATTTAAATACTATAATGATTTAGGTTTAATAATACTTTCGATGTATAGGAGACCTTGAGATTTTCTTTCAATATTGATACGTTATCCAATAGTTGCAATAAGTTTATTTTACTCTGTTATCGACAGATCATGTACAGCTTGAGGGGTTGGTTTGGAATGAACAAATTTTCGTCAATCCACAGTACGACAGAAATTGATTAACACCACATCTAAACTAGCCAATACATCATTTTCATTTAGATTCCATTTATCGAGGGGCTCAGCCAAATGGTGTGAATTCATCAATCTATGATCTAAGAAGTACGAGTATTTTCTTTTTCTATGCTATAGAAACTTAGACATTTTAAATGTTGGGGAGTATTGGACTTTACCAATAATTCTCAAAGGGTTGTCTGGTTTATGTATCTTTTTTAATTTATGTACTCTGTGCGCAACTGTATCTTTTTGTATGAGATCGTTACCATGCGCTTGATCTGATTCCCCCTTAACAATCATGCTATTGACCAATAATTTAACTTCTCCTTGTAACTTATCCGAAGGATCTTTATGAATTTTGGTGTATATCTCTATATTGTCTAGTTGTTCAAACGTTTTCTCACTATAATCAGAACCGTTGCTCATCCTTTGTCTGCTTTCAAACATATCATACTGTTTGCCATTAACTCTTTTCTAAGACTTTTTATTTCATATTTTTTCGTATTTTTTCTCTTCGTGCGTTAACACATCGCTGTGGCTGTCTAATTAAAACCTACCCTTATCTTTGTCTGTAAGGAATTATGCTGTTTTAACAGACTGATTAATTATCTAATATTTTGTTGATTTCTCAATTTGGATAGCTGTTCTCAGACCACGATTAAGCATTTCCAACTGATTCTCATTGAATTTTATTTTAGATTAGTTAGATTAGTTACAGCAGAACTAGACTTAACTATGGTCTATGATGCCCAAATTGTCTAACTTTCTGTCATGTTTGACCTGAACTTTATTAATTTCTCTATTACGTGCTCTATCAGTAAATTCCTGTATGCATTCAAATTCATCTGCGTGCAAATAAATAAAGTAACATAGATCTTATATTAATTTTCTCTAATCAGTTCATATTTGCGTTCTTCTAAATCGCCAATCAACGTATTCATTACGTATAAAATCAGTTCATATTTAAGAGATCTACCTTTAGCATTAAGATTAAATGGCTGTTTAAATTTAAAACATTTAGGAATTACACAACGTTTTAAACATATTGTAATAAAACGAATATTTTCTACTTGCCTTACTAATTTCCTCATGACGTGGTTATATCTGTTTTGCAGCTTCACTGACTTAGCACCGTAATTTGTGCCTATATAATCTTTAAAAGTAACATCTTGCACGACAGGGAATAGATTAATTACCTTTTCCTTGTTGGGAACATTAACAATATGTATTAATAAGACAGTTTAAACTAAATAGTCCACTTTACACATTGATTGTCAAATTGTTTGTGAGATGTGCTTTCCGTTGAAGAAGGCTTCCGAAAACGGAAGTCGAAATATTCGGAATCATCAGGAGGACAGTGGATGCAGAGACCTTCTTGGTCCCAACACGGACAACAATTAAATTCCGGCAATTCGCAGCAATGTAGTAACTGTAAAGCTGGGGAAATGAAAGTTAGTGTAGGAATTCTTGGACTACTTAATTTCGCGATTTCAACTTTCTACAGGGACCAATTCCGTGCAAATAAACATTGTGCGACTTCTAGCGATAAGGTTTTTAGCAGCACTACCTTAAATGATGTGAAAGCTCTGTTTCGCCTTTTCATACCCTGTCTATTCATTGGAGTTTTCTCTTTGTTTGCCAGTTTATTGTCTTACCCAAATTATGTTCATGAAACGATGAAACGCGTCTGCACGTGGAACTGTTGTGAGTTATTAATTTGTGCAACTTGTAAAAATGTAATTGGTATTCGTTTGCAATCGTCAACCTTTTTTAATAGTCAAAACTTTATATTTTCCTCCTTTTATTATGTGCATATATAGTGTGATCAAGACGATTGCTTGTTCGAATTGTTCATTCAGCTGGCCATTATCATGGTTGGAAAACAGTTGGTCAATTTCATTCAAGAAATGACGCTACCGTAAGTAAAATAAAACGCTAAACTTTGCTCAATAAACCTATGCTGATATCTAATGTTTATCAAATCAAAGGTAAAACTTTGAAGGTCAATATGTTTCATAATCAAGGTTTCAACGAAGTGTATATTGCTTATTTTTTCATGTATAAATTTTAGTTCATTCATTTTTATGCTTTTGTAAATTGTATTAAAACATAAGTAATGTACTGAAGCATGAATTTATTATAGAACCGGTGTATACAGCACAGTTCAATAAAAGGTCATTTTCTTTTCGCCAGAACTCAGCTCAACTTTAATGTCTTGTACTTGATATAGTCAATTTTTGAAAAACAAGGAGGATGAATGTGGATTATGCACATACATTATACAACAAATAAAGATGCGGGAACCACACATTTTGAGGCACGCACAAGTAATTCATCAGTGTATGCTCAAGTCCTATACTATTTTTTTAAAATTTATTTATCTGAGGATTAAGGATATTGTCTAAAACAAGTCCTGATATGCGTACATCTTTTACGTTATTTGCTTCGAAGAAAATCGGTTAATCTGCCTGAAATTTCTATAAACAATATTTTGAGCTTCTTCGGAAACATGCTTCCCTATGAAGGTGTACTTGGTCTATAATGCTCTTGTATACGCTTCTTAAGTAATTGGCCAGTTTGGTCTGCGTCGTTCACAGGACAACTATGTCTTACATTTAAGTAAACAATAATCGGTTGTTCTATTGCTGGGCGATTGTCCATTAAATGTACGCTTAGCAGGCATTTTGTTGTATAAACAGACATCAGTTGTGCATTGGTTATCCGAGAAGTCACTGCTTCTTCAATTTTTTTGAATAAATATTCCAGTTGGTGGGTCCCATTTATAGGGTATACTGGTATATCTCGTCTTACGGTTTGGTACGACTTCGTTGCTTATACTTCCTGTTTGCTTTACAAACCTTGCATACATATTAGTTCTCCGCAAAAAAAACAGTATTTAACTGTTATATATATATTGAATTGAATGATGTCATGCTTACCGCGATATATGCTAACAAATATCGATCAAGGCTAGTGTGTATGGATTTACTGAAGTAACTGGTGTTCAGAAATTGTTGAAATTCTCAATTTCGGTGAACTATGGCATAAATTGATATCCATCAGGTTGGTACCATGTGCCGACTCGGAAACCACAGTGTTAGTACCATGTACCTTTTCGGTACAATAATGTTGGTATCGGTTACTAACACAATAGCCATAGTGTTAGTATCCTTTACAGACTCGGTATATATATTATATAGTGTGAGTTAGCGTTGAAGTTGCATTGTCGTTGACTGTAGATGATGTTAGCTTCACTATTGCAGGTTTACACATTCGTCTAGGAGATTGTACCGTCCTATTATTCCACATGCTTTGACCAAATATATAGTGGTTAAAGGGCGTAATACCGGCTCCTGATGAGTCGCCAGTAAGCACAGAACGAATGTACGTGAGATTAAACTTCCGTTCATGCTGTCCTTGGTTTATCCTTCTGGTCATAACTGAACCAATTTGTTACTAGGTTCGCAACAACTAATACATACTTGCATATATATTAGTTCTTCGCAACAAACAGTATTTAACCTTTCTGGATATCGGTTTTCTAAAAAATATTTTGGCATCGCCAGTTCGTGGCATTGAGATTCAACAGAACAGATTTTATTTATGCTGTAGGATACATTGTGCATACAATTTGTCTTCCTGAAAATTGGGACAACGCTGTGATACTGGATTTAATATTTAGTCAATTTTGCGCTTGCAGAAAAACTACGATGGTCCATATTTTATTATCTTTAAGAATGCGATTTTTAAAAATCTTCATTTATGACAATGAAAAAGACAGCATACCCTTATACACATTTAAGTCGTAAAGATATCTTCGTTGGATGAATCACTGGGCCATTTTTGAAAAATCTTATTGATTATTATACAAATAATGGGAATGGAATAAGCGAAGTTTTCCTGATATTATTGTTTTATGTGAAATTCATTTTATATGTTAATTTGAATTTTACTGGCTGGTTTTTGATTATATCTGTTTTGTCAGCTTAAACCAAGCGTTGTATAATGTGGAAAAGGCAATTCATCCAGTAGACCGGTTTCATCCTTATTGGGAACTCTTCAAGTACTCTCCAGTATTTGCCGCACACAGTGCTCGAGCCGGCGCACGTATGCTTTGCCACTGCGCCACCTGTGCTAGGCATACTACACATAATTTTAAGTCATTTATAAAATTATGTTTCCTGGGTACCCCTTCTATCCGATGGACCCTATTTGGGATCTCAAAATACGTGAAGTTCTAACTAGAAACTCCTAATCTGGCATTATAGAACAGATACCTTGCCACTTGGGTAAGTTATGTATTGCATGGATTTCTAATGGCAGGATTTTAATTATTTTTGTTTCGTCTGTATGAACTAAATATTGCGTCATGCATTAAATGGCAATTGATCCATGAGACCTCACCTAATGTTTATTTTGCAATGACAAAACACAATCGAAATACTGCCATTGGAGTAAAATAAATATAATTTCCATAAGTGGCATGGTGTCTGTTACACAATGAAAGTTCGTATGGTCGCTAGTTATAGCTTAAGGTCTTAATATATTCTAAATAAGTTTCACGTGAAGGAAAGGGTAATCAAAAACATAAGTTGATATATGACTTCAAATTACGGGTATTGTGCGACACAGGTTGCGTTGCGGGTAGAGTTCCAGATTAGGAAGCAATTGTGCCTAAATTCGATTTCCGTCCGTGACAAATTCTGTACATTATTTGAGAAATTAGAAATAAGGAGGAACTGCTTTTGCTACCTGGTGCTCTGCCTTGCCTATACTGACAACGTATGTTTAACAAAAATGCTGCCATTAGAATTCAACTTATTATATATATAATATGACATGTTGGGGGTGGTTAGTTGGAACTTTGAGTCGAATGAGATGCCACTTAGGCCCCACATGATTATGAATCTAACCAAAAGCATAAGCGACTAGTTTGTCGCAGTGGCAAGTCCCAGGTTCCAAAGCAAATGATTAAGCTTCTTTTTTACAAATTCTGGACAGTATTTCACAAATTTTCCAAAAAGTCGAAATCGGTCTACTGGATGAACTGTCTATATTACTTTAGGCAGTGTATATTTTATGCTGGCAAATGTTTTTCCTGAAATTCCTGCCATAAATCTTCAGTGGTTATTGTGTCCGCTCACATCCAATTCAACATGAAATTTGCTATAAGCCTTCGTATGACCGTTGCAAACAAATTCAAATGCAGAGGTTATATTTCTTGAAAATGTTTCAGCGGCCATTAACAGTCACCCACTTCCGTTCACCCAGCATTATAGGTTTTAAGAAGCAAAATTTCTGCGTTAATTTGTTTTTGTAAAACTTATAATGATGGTTGAACTAAAAAAGGCAGCCGCCAAAATATTTTCAAAAAATAAAACTGAAATTCTGTCTGTTTTAGTCAAAACACAGACCAGGTAATTTTGATAAACCCAATTTCGCAATTTCTTCATTCTTTTGAATACAAATACAGTCACACGTCAGACTTGTTCTCTTTCATCTGTTCAAATGAAAACCCTTGAAAGTATTGCTATAATCAAGGTTTCGATCTTGATATAATCAGTATAAACTAAAAATTATATAGTGTAGAAAAAGCAATTCATCCAGTAGACCAGTTTATTCCTTATTGAGAACTCATCATGTACTGGCCAGAATTTTCTGCGGACAGGGCTCGAAACTGGGCCCATCTGCTTCGGCATTTGGTGTTCTAACCACTGAGCCAACCTGCCACACGACGAACAATTTTTAATTATAGACTAACTCATGTAACTCGTTTAGTCTAATACTAATTTAACGCGGAGCTCATATGGCTTCTATTTTTAACCAAAATTCCAACTAACCATCCTCAATCTGTTATAATTAAGCAGGCAACATACTATATGGGCAAGTGTTATTGAAATGATCTTTAATATAATTAAACGAAAATATGTTGCGTGGACAGTGATAACAATTACTTAATAGTATTAACTGAAAGAATACAACTGTGTTGACAACTATTATTTAAATTATGTAAGAAGACTGAAGTAAAATTTTTGCGGTAAAAATGTCGTCCGCATCAATTCTGGCAACTGTTAGTTGAGGAAAACACCGATCGGTTTGATGAATTTCATTTTCTATCTTATGCATTGTTCATTGTATATCAATAAAATCAACTTATACTCATTGAAATATTAAAACAAATTCTGTATTATTTTAAGCATAGTTTTCATTCGATTAATATAAACGATAATAAATGAAAATAGATTTTACCATATATTTAATATTCAAATATGACATCTAACAGATTGCAGCTACAGATTTAAGACACTATTGCATAACTTCTTAAGCCCCGTTGCTAATACTGTTTTAAAATAAAAAAATGTGTTATGTTTAACTTTCTTTAAACATGTTGAAAACAATTTCGATTTCATGTACACCAAAATTATATATGTATAAACACTGAATGAAACATACTCAGTTCATAAAATTGGAAAATACTTATTTTTAATGGTTATGCTGATAAATAATTCTAGCCTAATAAAACTAAGACACTCAACGAACGCATATGCATAACAGAATAAAATTGCTATTTTAACTGGAAAATGATGTTGCTACATGAATATAAATGCTTTCTTCTGGAACAGAGTTTAACTGTAAATAGTCAATAGCTTGAGCATGCTAAGGCAGATCTATTGCACTCATAACTGATAAATTTAAATAACCTTTAATTAATATACAATCAATTTGTCTTAATACTTCGACCAATTTAAAAATTATGTAGGTTGATCTTCTGTCAGTGATAGCTAATCCGATTATATATATATATATATATATATATATATATATATATATATATATAGCCAGCATAATCTAAGCATTGAATCATGTATAAAGGAAATTCATCCAGTAAACTGGTTTCTTCCATATTGGGAACGCTTCACGTACTATCCAGGTTTTTTCGCGGACAGGGCTGGAACCTGGATACGTTTGTTTTAGAATCTGTCGCTCCAACCACAGAGCTACCCTACAGCACGTTACACACAATTTTAATTTACATACTAACCAATGTTTCTTGGAATTTGTGTTTACTTCAAGCTCGCAAAATAGATTTTAATAATTATTAGCACTACCCGCGCATTCAACGATTGTTTAATCATTTATGGTGGACGCCATTTCCCGTGCAGCACAGAAGAAAGTTGAATTAGCATTTGCACGAACATTTAATGCAGCTAAACTACTCGTGTTAAGTAAGCGCATTTGCCTCTACCAGCATTTAAAGGGAAACAGCCGTTAATGTCGACTGCATACATGTATAACCTGAATGCTTACACACCGCAAAATATTGAGTTCGAATACATTATGTATCGTTATACATGCGTAGATTTCCTATAAACTGACGTAGGAAAATCAACCGGGCGGTCAATTATCCTGGGAAAGTACATTGCAAATTAGACGCATTTTTCAAATTGATTGGTAGTTGCACGTCTGCTTTTGCGCAACATATCATTAAAACGACTCATTCATGTTCTCCATATGTGGCCATTAAGCTAATTACTAGATGCAAAGATAGAAATGAGTTATCCACAATTGAAGTTATGTGAATAAAAAAACTTCCTGCTTAAATTTTTCGTTTTTTTGCCTTTCTACATATATATACAGAAAATTTTGAATACTTGATAAAATTTATTTTTAATATGGGAATGGTATTAGAAATTTTATTGAAGTTCGCATATCAAACGAATCTTTCAAGAAACTTGATGAAATAGTGATTTTATAATTTCCAGAAGATGTGGTGCGCAGTTTGAGTTCGGTTAATCAAAGAAATCTGACAAATTTGGCGTATTCCAGAATTGAACATTTAAAAGAAGATGAAGCGATGTTGTGGACAAAAATCGAGTGGTTCTTGTGTATTGAATAAATTATACCTTTTTGCAAAGCGATTTCTGTAATTTTTCCAGCTATTTTGAAGAAAGACAAGTACATTGAACTAACTTTAAAATAATGTAATACCTGGCGTTCTATGTGATATAGTATCGACCGATTTTGTTAAACGTATGCTATCACAAATAAAAATCGATCAGCTAACAATAGAATCCATATCGATGGGCCGAAATTATGGTATTCATCCGTCAAATAAAAGCCATATTAATTTTGAGGTAGTGTTTGAATTGATATTTAGACAAACAGCCGACTTATAACCTACCAACACTGATTATAGAAACTGGTTTAAGGCTACTTCAGTTGATCAGGGTTCATATCTGAAAACGTTCATTTGAGCAGATGAGAATGCATTGGACAAACTATGTTTGTATTTGCTTAGAGATACAAGCAGAAATGCAAAGGCATTTTTATGATGGTCAAATCAGGTTATATACAAAAGGTGGAGAACTTGTTGTTTGATAGCACTATTTTTTATTGTCTGAAGGATATAGCAGAGGAAACAAACAAAGTTGAATGGCAGGCAATCAATGAAATTAAAATTTTCACTGATGCTGATTTGATTGATCAGTCCGTTGCACAGAAGCTCAGGCTGTCTGCCGCATCATCTACTCTAACGATATACAGATTAACAGGGTTGTGTGTCAGTGAAGCATCAGCTATTTAATGATGCTGTATTGCTGTCTGTGAGGATGATGACGACGGCGATGATGATGATGGTGATGATGGTGATGGTAGTGATGTTGATGATGATGGTGATGAGGATGAGGATGATGGTCCCTACCATAAGAGAGACTGAGATGCCAGGCCCGTATATTCCATATATGCCGTATTATCATCTTATTTAGAACACTTAAGTTACTCTGAACTATCTTTTAAACTACATACCTTAAGTCCACTTGCTAATTGCTCTGTATCCTCAATATTTAATATACCAGCCATAATATTAGAATAAGATTTTCTGACGTTATAACAATGAGGATGGTGATATTTGCAAAGATAGATTTTGTTTCATTTAGTCATTCTATTTGAATTTCGATTCAATTTGTAGACCATTGATGCGCTGCTTCCGTCAAATGTATACACGTTTCTTGATGAAGAAGCGATTGAGACGTAACCGTAAAGATGAAATTCGCAATGCCAACAACATACTCAACTCAACTGTTAACGGCCCTGATGATTCTGCCGATGCTAATGGTGTACAGGGTGCAACAAATGGTGGCAATATGTGGAGTTCAGCAGCAGGTCGTGCTGGGGCCTCGAGTAGTTCAGGTAAACGTACAAACACCACCTTACAGTTGGCTCGTACGAATTACACACTTTTGGATCCGGGCACGCGACCGCTATTCAATGAATATCTAGAAATGAGTAAGCGTTTGTGCCTTTAATTTTAATTTGATCAAATTGTCATCATTCCATTTGATATTCACAACCTGTGTCTCTAGTCTAGCAGTGATTTGCGATCGTATCGAGTATACGCAGAAGAAACACACCTACATACCACAGCACATTCTTGACTAAATTTCATTTGTTGTATGGGAGGTTAGCCAGATTTCGAGCGTTAGTCAAATTCATAACACCGATAAAATTTGTAAATTTAGTCACAATCTACACACGACCGCCTGTCGGTGCCTAATAAACACTGGTCATCTTTACGATTGCTGCAGTAAGATATAGGTGCTTCTAAAAACACTCACTAATATGAAGACTCATGGCTATTGTTAAGTAAAGTTAAAATTTATGACGATGAGATTATACAGGTTTAACTGATACAATAACTCCAATTTTTTTCATTTTTAATTTTCCAATTATTTTTTTGATTTCTTCAAATTGACAAAAATAAATATATAGAATGTATTGAGCTCGATTATTTAAAATCAAACAATTATTCAGCACGGTTTGGGAAGATTTATTGTCAAAGAAATGTGCATTAATACTCACCATGGTCTGTCTACATTTAGATTATATATATTCATTTTTATTAGAAGAGAACGGTATGTCTTTACACATTATAGATACCTGGAGATCGAGAGAAGCCTCAAGTTGCATGCCTTAAATTAGCCTCCATTCGATATTGTTTGAAAACAAGCGAAGACAGATGATAGTCAACTGTGTTGAAGATGACAATAATTATGCTTCGCTTCTTGAGTGGTTACGACGCCAGTCGCCTTCTCTTTTTAAAGCTTACCAGTAGGATTTTGGACCAGAAATCGGTAGAACCGATTGACGAAATACATTTCACAGTTTTTATCAGAAGGCCCTATCATTATTGTACTGACATTATTCAAATAATGGTACGGTTCTGAACGGCTAGTTGCCAGTCGGTCTTCGGGAGTATAATTTCCTTTATGTTGGACTCTTGGATATAATATTTTCTGCAAAGTTGGTTACAATTATTGAAATATTCGCACCTTTCGAGTATAAAATGATTTTGCGAACAAAAATTTATTATTAGGTGCGTAGTTGCAGCTTATGATCCATTATGCGAAACGCTCAGACTAAATTTTAGCTGATTAAAAAAATTTTGTTTGTGGATCAAATTTTTCGAAGTGTGCTACGTTTTCGGCCCTGGTTTTAGCTATAATTCAAATATGACATATTGCGAGAAACATTGCGTCGCGTAAGAATAAGCAATCATATTTTTCTGATATCTAAAAATTGTAAATTATTGTAGCCATTATCATGCAGCAGTCTTTGGATTTGTGCGTGTGAGAACATTTTGTGTAATAATATCCATAACTTGCCTATTTTAAATACCAATATCAATTGGTTTTATTGTGTATATATTGTTTCTTTAGTGATTCAATACGGTTTTATCACCATGTTTGTACCTGCGTTTCCGCTCGGACCTCTTTTCGCTTTGGTCAACAACGTATTAGAGATACGTGGCGATGCTAGCAAATTTTTGACACAGCTTCGAAGACCTGTTGCGCAGCGAGCAAAAGCAATCGGTTGGTTAATTCACCTCAAATTAATGCTGTGTATTTTTTTTTAAATTTCTAAGTATAATTTAATTTACCCGTTTATGTTGCTAAGCTCATTTATTGCAACCGCTCACTAGGTTTTCACAGTCGTAAGGCGCTGGCAATGTTTCTTTCCTGTAGCGGACAACACACGTATGGCTAGGGCCTTAAATAGCTTGTGGCAACCAAACTTCAGTTCCTGGCTTGCACGTGGTGTTTATACTTGCAATAGCAGAAGTATGGATGATGAAGATTTATGGTGCCTTTAAAATATCAGTTATTCTTGGCAGATGGTCCTTCATATTCTTGTTCGGCATCTAGACAATTGACTGCCCGGTTTATAATCATCCTCACGGTTATTTTTCGTTATGCTCTTCTATTTGAACCTTGCTCTATATTTGTATAATTTTATATGCTTTATGTCCATTGTTTTGTGATCATCAAGGCCGTCATTGCAGTTAGAAACTATTTGGTTATATTTCTACTTAACTTTTGAACTAATTTATATTTTTTTGCCTTATTGTATACAACCCTTAAGCAATATAATTGTTTAATTATGTTGATCTATTCAAACTTCGGACTATATTTGTAGACTGTAAGTAATTTTATTTAATTTGTTCACCAGTTACTTAGTTCATCAAAATGATAATATTCATTTGAGATAAGATGGAATGGGAACCCCAACAGCGCTCAGTTATACCGTTGATACTGGTCTGCATGGGGTCACTGCAACACCGACCTGGGTGTAGACCTGTGAAAGTGTTTGTCTTGCTGATTTCTTATTTGGTAACGATGTTGCTCCGATATAAATGTGGAACGGTTCTAGAGTGCCATTGATTGCACTCAACAAATGTCCATTGAATAAGTTCTGAATTTAGACAACTGTTAATTTTTCGTTATGGCCAATTTTATCTTGTGCCGCATTGACTTATTTTCACGTTTACTTTGTAAAAATTCCTAATCTTTATTTGTTTTGAAATCATGACACATAAACATATGCTCAAAAGGAATAAAGCGAAAATATGTCGTACATCCATTTTAGTAGAGAGATATGTCTATTTGAATACTTACTTTGTTTCATACTTGCAACTTGTATTAGAGCGTTTTTTGTTAAAGATGTTTAATTTAGATATTTTATACTCGCTTAAAACGCAAATTATTTTGTGTCTGAAAGGTGTTTGGTTCAATATTCTATCCGTCGTGTCAATGTTTGCAGTTCTCACAAACGTAAGTCTTGTTTTGTGTGTCCTTTGCTATGTACTTATTAAAATCAATTTATGTTTTTTTCTTTATTATTGAATATTACCATAAGCACAAAAGAAATCTACGTGAATTATTCCAGTGTTTTCGTAATTTGCTTAATTGATGTAAATTCCACATAAATTATTGCAATAGCTTATTTCAAAGGCAACTATATCGTCGATTTTTCGAAGGGCAATTCTTGTTATCCTGTTCACCGTTTTGCTCATTGAGTGCCACATCATTTTAAGAAGCGTTTTTTTGTTTTTTGGTTGTTATGAATCGCAATGAGTAAATCATCATCGATGGCCACTGGACTCCGTCATCTAAACAGTTTTGTAGCAGTTATTTAGATAAGCAAATACTTGTTCAATAATAAGAATTTCTAAAAAATGTTTGAGTTGTAACAAAAATAATTCTCATCCATTTTTCTAACTAATTTGCCTCATAATATACATTGCCGTTTAATAGTATTATATCGTAAGCAGCTAGCTGGAACTAGAGTTCGAAAATAGTACACATGAGGATCCACCGTTGTGAAAGTCGGGTCAAAGAAAAAGCATGAAGCTCTTGCCATTATAATTTACTACAAAACGTATTTATATAATGATATCCAAATTAAAGAAACATCTAGCAAAATAATTTAGCCCATCTTGTTCAGATGTTTGACACATAAATTCATCATTTGAGAATATGTAGCAAAGCTGAACTTTGGAATAATTATTTAGCATACTTTACTACTAGGCCTGGCGTTTCTTGTGAATAGCTTCCCCATTCTCACTTGAGATGACATGGCATTATGGTTTTGATAAATTCTTCTGATTCGATTTGAACTTGTTTTTTACTATGTACGCAACGCCTGTAAAACAGAATATATATATATATATATATATATATATATATATATATATATATAATTTTCAGCAGTCAAGTTTATAGATGTTATAAATTTCATTAAATAATGAAAAAATTATCATGAAAATATAATAACTCTTTTTAATCAATGCCAGAATAAAAGGATTTACTGAAGTAACGGATATTCAGAATGGTTATTCTCACTTTTGGTGAAATTATACTATATTCGAAATCATAGTGTTTATTTCTTTTTCAGCTTTGCTATATATTATAAATAACGAGTTTGCTCTTAAGTCATATAGCTGTAGACTTAATATTGAATGTACTCGAGTACTGCTTCGATACACAATGGTATACGCCGTCCAACAGTCCAGTACTTCTTCACTAAATATTTCGTAGGTTTGGAGTGTATTGCCGTCACCTACTGATGAGTTACCAGTAAGCATGAAACGTATGTGTACATGAGATTACACTGTTTGTTCAGGTTGCCTGTGGAAAATCTTTCTGGTCCAATTTGAACTAACTTGTTTTTTATTTAGAGCACTGGTGAAAAGAAGCAAACTATTCTCAACGTTTTCAACTGCGTCAATTAGCTTTTTTGTACCAAAATTGTAAATGAATATTAAAGGTATGTATAAAAAGGTATTACTGGTAACATGGCAATAAACCTGTTGCCATGCTTGTGTTCTGTTCAGTAGTCTTCCAATAATTCGTTATATAGTAATTTGTTATGCTTCGCTTATTTGTGAAAAACTGTTTATTCTTTAGATTACATAATGGTATTCTGTAGTTTATATTTTTCTTTTTCTTTAGGCCTGCATAATTGCTTTTACTACACACTTTTTGGAACGCCAATTGTATCAGTACAAATTCAGTAATGACAGCTCTCTGGATGGCTACCTTGACTATACACTTTCGTATATGGAGACTAGCAGATTCAATGGAAGTAGAATGCCTGATGGAGACACTGTACCTCAGTATTGCCGGTAAGAACTAAAATATACCTTAAGCGCAGATTGAACGACTAGCTCTTCCTCATGAGTAAATTCGTTTAGTTTAAATCAAGTTTTCGAGCTTTAAATTAATATAAACACCGTTTTATTTAACCCTTCGCACAACATAGGAAAACTCCAAACAACCACACATAGTTACCTGATCTGCGTTTTGACTAACGCAGCTTTCATTGTTCCAGTAATTTTCTTTTTCTATGATATTTCGTGAAATGCATCTGATGAAGATCTTCGGTAATGAAGATCGAAATATCATAGAAAAAGAAAATTACTGGAACAATGAAAGCTGCGTTAGTCAAAACGCAGATCAGGTAATTACAATTATTCCAGTTGCGCATCAAGGAAACTCTTTCAACCACACATAGTCATGTGTTTTCATCTTCAGTGGTCATTTCGGTGACACAACTATAAGCACACTATCGAAGATCAGTTAAATTCAGTATAATCAAGATTGCAAGTGGTGAGAGCCATGGGTGACAGTAATTTGTTATTTCTCATAGATTTTTCAACTTCGTAATCAATGCAGCATTTTTATGCTCCTGCTACGCTTTTAAGATTGGAGATTGGTGGTGGTGACAGGCTTACTGACCTAAAATACACTGATGATGCTGATGTATTAGTGGAAATTAGACAAACTCCAAACAGTCGCTAAATGAAGCCAGGAAATGTGCATTAGCTTTTGTCTTAATCGGAATGCCTTGAGTAATGTCAGTATAACCAATTTTGATAAAATCCCTACTACTGTACGAATCGGAAAAATTTTAATCTTTCATAAACGATATTGTCTTCCTGAGCTTCCTAGTGAAAACTGACAAATCGGCTTCTGGCGAAATTCCAATCGCTATTATCTTTGCTGTGGAAACCAACCTGGAAGCGCCTGTTCGTATGTATAAGCAACAAGTCCAAGATATTCAAGTGCAGTGTGTTTTCGGCACTTATATATGTCATTGAGGCATTGTATATGACCGATTGATGTTGTTATCTCCTGGACTGTTTTGTAAACAAATGCATTCTCTGGTTAGAGTTTAAGCTATTGCCAACTAAGCTTAGGGCCGCATTAATCAGTTGCGAAGTTCACCAACAGACCAATTGTATCCGACCACTTTCCAATGTTCCGTCGCTGTCTCTACAATTTAAGGAATATGTTTGCTTTGGCTGGGTCATTATCTAAGATGGCTGCTTACAGATCCTGCTCGCCATTCTATAATTGAAACTCGTTAGATGGTTGGATTCGTAGAAATTCTAGGTCTTCTATGTCAGTCTGCATTTATTATTAAATTATTTTATTAGGCTGCCCTCAAACCAAGATATAATTGTATTGGCGACAATCTGCATTAGTCTGGCGGAAAGAAATGTGAAGTGTAGAAGCCTTGTTATGCCCGTCATATCGACATTATTTCTTCGGAAAGCTACTACCTTGAATAGATAGTTGGTCGTTTATATATGTATGTATGAATGTATGTATGTATGTATGCATGTATGTATGTATGTATGTATGTATGTATGTATGTATGTATGTATGTATGTATGTATGTATGTATGTATGTATGTATGTATGTATGTATGCTATGTATATGTATGTATGTATGTATGTATGTATGTATGTATGTATGTATGTATGTATGTATGTATGTATGTATGTATGTATGTATGTATGTATGTATGTGTGTATGTATGTATGTATGTATGTATGTATGTATGTATGTATGTATGTATGTATGTATGGATGGATGTTAGAGAGTTGTTTGTTTGTATTTAAATATTGGTGTGAAAGAAAATTATCCGTTAAACTGGCTAACTTGAATAGCGTTTGTTCGGAACCTAGCTTGAGATTATTAGATAGGAATTCAACTTGCCATTAAGGTAAATTTCTATCCTTGTTATATAATTTATTAGACCTATTACGAATAAAAATTTCCAGCAGGATATCCTCATTTTAAAACTTTTGAATTTTTAAACATTTACACTTAATATAACTCTGGTTCTTTTAGCTACAAAGATTATCGCGAACCGCCGTGGGACGCTAAAAAATATCAGCCGACTGAAGTCTACTGGAATTTACTGGCCGTCAAATTTATATTTGTTCTCATTTTTGAGGTAATTACATCAAATCATAGCATAAGATACAAGCTATTCTTCTAAGGATTGTTTTCTGATCATTTTTTCTTTCTTTAATTCTGATTAATACCGTTATTTGGACGATAATAATAAGCAGTCTTCTTCGAATCTTATCAATAGCTGGTTGGTCGGTTATCAGGAATCTGGAAATTTTGCTTCACTTAAAAAAATTTCTTTGCAAAGTATCTGCACTAGTAAAAGATAAGTAATATTGTAACGCGAGAACACATATGCAATTAGATTAAATGACTAATAAAAAAATTTCCATCAAAATACACAACAAAGACAGAAAATGTAGCGTAGTAATACATGAGCATTTATGGACGTTTGCATCACTGTCGCATAATTATTAAAAATATTCATAGTGTGGTGTTGGTTGTATAAGAAAACAAGATCGCCAACTTGTGGTGTGGAGTGGATACAATTTCCCTCTCTTTGGTGGTCTGCTAATTTAGGCTGATGGTACCACCTGCCTGGAGCATATAATTGGGACGCGCCAGTAGCTAGTTCCCTTCAAAAGCCAAAAATTCTTCAACTTTTGGGATGCTTTCTTTCAGTCAGTTACTATCCATTTAACAATAATTGTCGAATGCACAGTAAAGATAAATTTGAAGCCTTTACATGAGATTGAATGGCTATTTGCAGTTAGCAAAGGCAATATTCGTGTTACCGGTGCTATTACGAATAACTCTGAATGTGAATTTCTGTGACGTTATACTATTACCAGAAAAATCTTTACGCTTCCCGTTTGGATGACCTCTTTAGGAACTCACAGCTATTAGGCCGAATAAACGTGATCTCTCGACTAGACCTCACACAATCCATCAGTGGTCACTAGATGTTTACATTTAGCCTAATATTGAGAACTCCTCGTCGATACTTAAAAGATAGCTGTAACTGACGCCACCTTCCTCGCCTTCAACAGACTTAGGTGACACCTGAATATATGTTTTTGATGGTTTTGTTTTATAATTTTTAATGTAGAATATCGGTCATAAACTTCTCGTTGCAACTTTATTTTAGGTTACCTAATGTCAAAACTTCTTACAATTGAAGCGTGTTCAGTTTTTGGTTGAAATTTTCGTCAGTAGCCGAAACATCCACACAAAATACAATATTTTTTAACAATCTTATTTTAAATTATCCAAATAAAAGTTATTATTAGTTTTAACTGTTAATAAAGCATGTAAACACCTCCTATCAATTGTTTTTAACTAATTTTTATAAAACTGCTAAATCTCCATTAAAATAAGGCGTACATTATCATAAATTGTATTTGAAAATAAATTGAATAACAGAGAAATGTCTTCAATGTTCCAGCTGAAGTAATTTTTAAACCATCACTGACTGTGTGCGTAGTGGGAACATATTCTTTAAATCAAGTTTACGAGCTTGATTTAAAAAGTAAAGTTATTTTTGATATTTTATGTCATCACCTTGCAGCTACTTAAATCAAGTTTACAGTTTTCAGAAAAACAAAAATAACATTTTATTTAACCAGTGGCGCAACACAGCAAAGCTACCACCAGACGCACTTTGTAAAGTCATTAGAGCACGACGGAAAACTTATTTGCGTGAATCAAACAACAACAACATGTTTGAAAGAATAAGAAAAAAATAAATGCGGCTCTCTCTTCTAGTAGTGCCTCGTGTATTGTAATTAGCTGACACGTCAACTGCACAACTTCTATGCAGTTTACACTGCAATTATAAAATGTATTGGATTACGCAATCATTCATTGCATTGTTGCTGATACAGCTTATTTTAATCAAGTTTGCAGATTTAACACATACATCAATCTCATTATGTTAAGCCGGTCGCCAAACAGCTAAACTACCATCTGTCACACGTACTGACGCGTTTCGACCTGCCGTGTTCACCATCAGAGCACAACGGAAAACTAACTAACAAGGATCAAATCGCAATGTTTATGCAAAAAATGAAAAAAAAATTGTGGCTCATTCCTATTAATCTAACATACACTGTGTTTGTGTAAAATGTCGAAACTATTTTCCATACTATAGCACAGTTTATGCGAGACTACTTCGGGTGAGAACCGTGTTCCTGTTTTCTATACCTTACATTTCTTCTGCTGTTTCATTCTCGATAGTCAGTTCGCCATCAGGCTCTGCTGTTGGTCAAAGGAGATAGAAACGCGTCAGTGACTCCGACTGACGGTAGCATTCCTGTTGAGAATCTGGTTAAAAAATAGGATTAGGGGTTTTCTCAAATTGGGAAACTTTATTTAAATAATTTTCATCGTCACCTATGTAGTCAATTCAATCATTTATACAAGGATATTGAGCACTTCAAAAAATCACATTCAAGGCTACTTAACAGATTTTCAGCCCACATTTCAGTCAAGAAATATGTATTCAGAACTACTGGTGTGACAGCTGCATTTCTAATGTTCCGTTTCTTTTAAATGAATTTAGTTTTGACCCTGATTGGTCAGTTTGTCATCGTGTCATTTGTATTTATATCAAGTCCGCAAATTTGATTCACATTATTTATATCAATACCTACAATATCATTGATAGGTTAGTCCAACACCTCAACGTTAATTTAGTTCACGAAATCTATCTTATACTAATAAACTGTGACTCGCTATCAGGTTCTTATTTAGAATAAGGTCCATTTCATTCATTTCCCCATAGCTCGTGAAAATTAATACTCTAATTTACCTTACTATTTATTCGTGACCTATCTCGGTTGCATAGGATTTTCTTTAGCATATTTTTTTTAATTTTGTGAAAATGTGAAAAATTGTCCCGCTATGCAGTTATTTGAGTCGCATATATTTTGAATTTGCCTTTTGAATTTGGGCTCCTTTTCATTTTCGTGGAATTACGAATGATAGATTTATTATTTTGTGTAGTGAAATAGCCTATTTTTATATGTTTATGAAGCATGACAGACCTAGTATAAAGGTAGTTAATATTGTACTTAGATGCTATACTAATTTCAGCATTTAATAAGGCTGCAGTCCCACTGTCATTTTCAGTTCGTGTTTACCGAATACTTATCTGTTGAGGCTGAACTTTAGCCACATACCAACTTTTTATCGTACAATTCATTTTTGTGATGTAGCACCGTTACCTACGAATCAGATGCAGTTAAGCATGAACTACATACTTCTATATGCTAACAGTTTTTGTTCGTGCTGGCGTTTGCCTGTCCTCCTGATTGCACATGACTAACTGTGCGAAAATCATTGTTTTCAATATTTTTTTATTGTGTTCGCTTATTCATTTTATATTTTAATTTACATGAAATACCTTGAGACGGTTTTATTTCAAACTTTAGATATTCTGCATTTATTTGCACTACTTACTTGCTCCTTTTTATTTCTAACACGGATTAATGTCCCAATGTCGTCAATTATTTTGCCTAACTGGGGAATATTTCAGTGTGCATTGCCTCACGCCTTTTTAGGGTAACACTAGATAAATACAAATTTTGAGGCCATCTGTATTTTTATTAGCTTTATGTACTTGCACAAAAAATAATTTCAAAATCTGCTAATTATTAACTTGACAACACTTATAGCATTCAGCAATATGCTCCCAAAATAATCGTCGAGACAGAATATTTAGAAAGGCCTTAATTTTAGAATTAGACGGAAACTTTTCGTCGATTTCAGTTATAAAGCATTTTGACAAGATGAAGTATAATATTGAAATTTAAGGGATGTTTTTAACGTGCCTCTTTAGAACGCCGTCATTCTGCTGACATCAATAGTTGCTGCTCTAGTTCCGGACGTGCCAAAAGAAGTTGAGATCTTGATGCGTCGTGAGACACATCTGATGAATGAGGTAATACTTAAAGCTGAATTGGACAAGAGTCGAGAATCAGAAGATACTGAAAAGCAGCCGTCTTTGGCGCAGTTGCGCGAAAGAATAGCTCAACCGGCCAACAGCAGCAACTATAACAGCGCCATTCCAGAAAGCAGCTTTGGCTTCGGTGAACTCGACGGGAGGGTGCGTTAATTATTTCCTCAAAATATTTTTTGAAAAAACATGATTTAATAGACTTATGCGCTTTAGACTTGCTGTATCCTTAGTAAAATTACTGGTGATGCAACTTCGTAGACGTTGCAGCCTCTTAAATTAGTTTAGCGTGTAGACTAACAACTCTTGCCTAAACACACATAAATTAGCTGTTTTAAAATATCACAGTTTTGTCAATTCAGCTTCTGTTGGCACTTGATCAACTACCGTCAATGTGCATGCGTAACAGAAGGTAGCCATTTTGAAATAAGATTTAATTGAGGTTCTGGTGAAGATTAGTGATACATTTTGTGTGAGGTGCGTTGTCCAATAACGAAGTAAGTTTTTTATTTGCCTAACTAGGCCGAACATCACGTTTCGATGGGACGACATCTGCTATAGCTTAATATGGTGTAACTTCTTTTTTTGTAACCACCTCATAAAGGGATCGTAGCAGACAAGTGCACAGTGACGCTGTAAATTGTAGAGGTGTAGCAGATGTGGTAACCTCGTTCTACTAGATTTTATCTAGGCTTAGACTGGTACTGCATCGGCGGATGTCACAATGAATTATAATAAATGTCTGCAGAACACTTGAAGAATATAAAAACATGAAATAATTTATTGATTTTGTATCAATGAAACATGACAGTAGGTTTGTGTATAGTGCTTATTGTCAACATCCGTTGTTTGGAGTCTGTTTGTCTATGTTCGAACTGTATTGCTGTATACGCCAGTCGACTCAGAAATTGTAAACTGTTAATCGATTCAACACATCCATAGTTGGATAACGATAACATTTCATGTCCTAAATTAATTTACAGGCTGCTGCACATGCCATAATTAATGCACGACTGCATTCATGCTGCGTACTACAATTAAAGAATCACGGTGTTATGATTAAAATTCATATTGATTTTGTCATGGTATGTGACAAGTTAAGAGAATGGGATTAGTGCTGCTTTTATTTTTTCAAAACTAGAATTGAATACCTGTCGTTATCACTCGCGCAGTTAACGATTTTCTATCAATAACTTATATTAATGGAACAAAAACTGCTAAAATTTTATGACCGTAGATTTACAGATATCGCGCAGACAACCACCAAGTCAAGTATAATTAATTAATCATTGAATGCACGGATGGTTGCAACATTTATTTAGTTCAATTTTGCGAGCTTAATGTAAATACCAACCCCATTGTATTTAACCAGTCGTCGAAAAACATAGCAAAAATACCGCTAGTCACACGTACTGACGTGTTTCGACCGTCCATGATCATCATCAGTGTAAGATGGAGAACTGACTAGCGAGGATCAAACCGCAATGCATACGTATGGAAAGCTAAATTAGATATGCTGCTCTCACCTCTAGTAGTTTTGCATACTTTTTACTTGACTATAATTGTCGGCTGCATAATTTCTGTACGTTGACTTTCGATGGAATTGCTATATATATATATTCAAGTTATTCCAATAACTGCTTATTTGTAGAGAAATCTTGAAATTGGTGATGAATATCGTTAGTTTACTAATTTAATGAAATAACTGCAGGATCAATCTGTATTAGATATTTAGTTGTGAAAGACTTGATTTACCTCAAGTTTGGTCTAACTTCGCAGCAACACTTTGTGTAAAATGGATAGTAGCGGAATGAGAGCAAACGTGCCAGACGCGAAGGGCAAGATTCAGTTGCTGAAGTTAACTTCCGTCATTGGCGCCTGGTCAGATAGTGCTCTTCAGCCTTGGTCGGTTGATTATCTAAGGAAATTAAAAATATGAATAACATTCCTATTAGGAAGGGTCGACCTAGTGTCATCTACAGTCAACATGTAACCATTGGCAATGTGAACTACGATGTAACTATACTACATCGGCCGTCGCGCAGGATAACAATGGTCGTCTTACATTCGGAGTCGTGTAGGAGGAATAGGCGAATTTAGGCTACCGCTGACACCTTCATTTCCGCTGAAGCTTCTTTCTTTCTCTTTTTTAATCTAACAATAACTGAATTAAATGCCATAAATATGGTGTCTGTTGATAAAAACTGTTAGCACATTACCAGATTGCCAAATATGGAAAATAGTTCAGGTAAATTACAATTTACTTGACCCAATTAAGGCCTTCTTCTCGGCGCATCTGATTTGTAAAATTAAAACAATCTGTGCAATACTAATCTCCGTCCTTTACGTTGAATGAATTATAAATTTATAATCTTGCGTACAAGAAACCAGAACGCGGAATCTTATGATTATTACAGAACTGGATGCACCGTTCTTGTCTACGCATTTTTGATTTGGAAACTCTGGAACCGCTAAATTTCCTGAAGCTGAACAATGGGGATTCCGCGTTGGCATTAGCTCACGCGCTGAAGCTTGTCGATCTGAAAGAATCGCCTAAACAGCCGACTTTCTACGACACGCCTAAAAACGTCTATTAGAATGAATCCAAGAAACCATGATCCACGTTTCTATTTTGTTGCTTCGCCACCGATCGCGACACAGACGTCATAAATGGCGCTTTCTACTTCAACCTAATGCCTTTAATAAGTAGAGAAAGAAATTCCGACACAGTTTTAATTATGGATGATATGAATGCTCAAGATGGGCGCTTAAGCGATGCGAAACTTCATCTAGGTGGCAGATACACCTTAAGTTTATTGCGCAATGATAGTGGTGAACAACAGATCATGTAGCAATTAGTTATAGATGGCTTATTTGCATCTTGGTCAATCGGTCATTTTGGAATACACATCGACTCAGATCATTAACTTATCTGTTGCAGATTTCAGCTCACAGTTTTCGGAATGCGAAATAAGAATAGACCTGAAGCAGATGTAAGCAAATTCGAAAAGCCTTTTTCTTCAACAAAAATATGGTTAATTAAATTCCATGTTGGCTGGTCTTGTGATAAAATTCGAACTGCCGTAGAAGAATACTGAAATGTCTGTGGAGATTTTTGAAATAATGCGCTAAAATCTCAAAAGACTATTAAGTTAGAAAGATCTTAAGGCTGTAGGTTCCGGTGATCTTATTTTAGGATGGTGGCGACATATCTTGTGTGTAGTTGTATGCTGTTTTACGTGAAATATGAAATGAAGAGAAAGTACCTGTTCCTTGGAGGGAGTTGACCATTCTTATTATCTTCAAGAAGAGCATTTGGAATTCGTGCGATAATCATCGTGATGTAAGCCTGATTCCAGTTGGATCTAGGCAATATTCTTCGATTAACTTACGCTGCCTCAACGCGCCCGTAAATCGCAAACAAGAGAAGAATACACCGGATTCCAGATAGGTTGTAGTTGTATAGGCAATATTTTTACCTCAAGGCAAGTACTTGAACAATGACATGTATATCGCCGTCCCATAATAGCCGTTCATCTAGACTTTATTAGTGCATTTGACTCGGTGAGCCGCAATGTTCTATTCGATATTCTTCTTAAAAATTGTATGCCCATTAAATTTATAAATTTTATACGTGCTCTGTAAACAAAGTCTCGTAGCGTTTGGATCTACATTGAATTATCGGACAAATTTACAACCAGCATTAGTGTCCATCAAGGATGTCCACTTTCTCTATTTCCGTTTAATTTTGTAATTGGTGGTATCAAGAACTATATTCTTCCATACATTCAGGATACTTTCTTTGAAACTCCCCCGAGAAGGATTATTCGATTTTGTACACACACCGATTTCAAACAGGAAATGGGATATTGGAATTTTGGTGATGGTGATTTGAACGAAAGAATAAAAAATAAGTGAAAAAATACACTAAATTTAAGAAATTATTTTTGTTGGAAAGCGATGTAAACCTCATTTTCACCGAAAAATGTTCTTTGAGAACTGATGAAGATAAAATTGTAAAGGTTTTGTAAAAATATGCTTTAGTGTCGTCCATTTGAACTTTAAATTATTTGTCACCGAGCGCAAAATTGATATTTTAGCACTTGTGTATATTTAAGCTAGTTTTACTAAATACATGTATGCTCATTCTGCATGACTTTTTGATATAAACACTTTTTAAAAGTTTGCATTGACATTAACCTCTAGGTATAAAGGCCTAATTTGTACCTAGGTATGTAATGTTTATTCATAAATGAAACTTCCCTTCTCTCACTGGTCATGCGTCATGGGTGTAGATAGTAAACACTGATCGACATAATCACATCTAGCTATTTTGATCGTAAATTTGTCGTCCTCAGCTTAAATGACACAGGTAAACTGTTATTTGGTTTAATAATCTCGTTTTGATCTACTATAAATTCTTTTATAACTATTTATTGGAATAGTAGAACAGAAAAGCTATTCGAAATCTGTTAATGAAGTTCTGCTTTCACCCTCCCCTTCTCTATGTTTATATTTCTTCATTGTTCCATTAATTTATAATTTATCTGCTGTGTCTTTGTGCATCATGCGATTACGCATACCTTTATGTAAAATAAATCCTAACACGTGTTCATTTAAAAATAATGTTTTCTTTCCGGTAAATGGTTTGTTTGAGACGTTAATTGTTCACCGTGATCTGTATTGAGAATATGTATCTTTTCGTGGGTTAATTTGTGTGTGCGTGTCCTTATTTTGTTTCTTAGTCTATTTTTCTGAAAATTTGATGAACTTAATGAATTGGCCTTAATATTACCTATCCAAATTTTTACCTCTGATAAGCAACTCTGTTTCCCTCTAAATGTTCGGCTTTAATACTATTGCATGCTTGTTCTAGATCTAACCTTGGAATTCATTGCGATTTCCTCGGCCATATGTGAAATATGATTCTTTCTTGGTGCGGCCTAACTATTTTTGGTGCAGAATTCAATCATTATTATGTAATAATATTATGCTTTTTTATTACTATAAAAGTGTATATATATATATATATATTGATGATCTCGATTACCTTTATTTTTAATTGTTCAATCTCTCGTTACATGACTTACAGACTTAATGTAGTTTAACACGGGAAGACTAGTTGAGAAGTTGCATTCAGTGCATAGTCAGTTCTGTTGAAATCTAAGGGTAAGTGAACCACTCAATGAATAAAACTGCGTTTGATTAATCGGACCTACCTGCTCTCCAATAATTAACGACAAAATATAAAAAATCTGAACAAGTGTTTTGTCGCATTTATACTTACGAGCGTTTAAATTGCCGCAAATTTTATCACGCTGCTCTGTTTTTTTAAAACGCATGATTCTGCTTTACGATTTGTTATAGTTTATTTTCTGCAATAAAAATTCCCATCCACAGTTTCTCCTTCCGCGCAGAGGCAGTAAAATTATATGGCAATCTGTATATAGTATAAGAAAATGATTAGTCCGCTTGAATATAACAAAAATAGAACTCCCAAGCTTGAGCTTAGAAGCTAGGTTCATCCTACTTCACATATCACGAAAGTATGGTCCTGGCCATTAGCCAAGAATGACTATTCTTTTATGGTTACAATGGTTGGCGCCATTACTTGAATATGTGTGGACGATATTCATCATATTTTTGCTCTTAGCTAGAAAATTAGGTGTGAAGAGATGGATTACATTACTGTGCTTATTGGTAAGCTAGTTTTGAACGCAACAATTCATTAATAATTAGTTATTTTTATATTTAAAAATTGTGTGACACCATCATTTTTTAATCAAATGTAGATTATTTTCGTGCACGTGTAAAGCCACTTTTATTGTTGTCTGCCAGAGCTAACTTACGTCCAGTAGTGGTATGATCGTTCTACACGTTATTAACACCATTTCGGCTGTTGTATATTCTGTGCGGAAAGTATTTCAGTCTCGACAGATTTCGTTCAAAAACATTTAAATGTTTCAGTTTCAACATTTTTTCATAAGATCTTTTAGCATAGGCACATTTGGAATTCTAGAAAATGATATTGAAATATTTTATACACCTACATTAAGCGTATTTCCCCGTAATTCATTAAAAATATTTCACCAGATCGTTCTAAAATCTTAGTAATATTTAGTTATTGAACACAGATGAAATGTCTAAGATATTTAAAGTTTCGTTTATTAATGTGACTGATTAATACGGTGCATTCGAAGAATATTATATTACAATAAGTTTTATACATGCCAACGCTAAGTTCGCGTTGCCAATACAAATATCGCTATGCTGTCGTGAAAAATATTCTCCCTACGTTGAATTGCATTAATAACGCAAGGTATGACAGAGGAACCTCGAGAAGGTTGACTACTGTTGAGCAAGACATTATCCAATATCCGTATAGGACAAGTAATATTGATAACTGTATACGTTTTATATGCACATTAGTTACGTGCTTACCCGCGATTCATCAGTAGTGGCTGGTATTACGCCCTATTCCCACTATATATTTGAATGAGGAATTTGGGACAATTGGAAGGTACTATCTCCAATACGAAGGTGTATACCAGCAGTAGTTGAGCTAACTTAATATAAAGTACCAACATATATAGCGGGTATAGGGCGTAATATCAGCTATTACTGATGAGTCGCAAGTAAGCACGAAACGAATGGGCATATGAGATTATACCTTCCGTCCGTGCCGAATTTGTTTTATCCTTGTGGTTCTATTTGAGTTGTTTTTCTGTGAATATTGTGTAAAATCTGAAGATGGGACTGGAAATGAAGTCCCGAAAATTTGGAAATAATTCGGAAAAAATTGCTTTACAGATAATTTCGTAAAATCTTATTGTGGACGGCTTTGGAGTGGCGGGGCAAATGAGAACCCATCAATCGAAGGTCCAAACGATCTGTGCACCTGAAAATGTTAAGGAATCAAGATTTTACTGACCTAGAAGTGCTACCAAGTCTCTAACTCTCTGCGTTTCTCAGATAAGATAATCGTGATGCAAATATAATTCTCTGCTTAGAAACTACTATGTAATTTTTTTGTTAATTAAGCTAATGATGAAATTTTACTTGAAGATAATTATTAAAGGATCGCTTTTGTGTGTATCCGTATTACGATGAAGAACCTTGTGTTGCGCAAAATATACCTGATGTACACTAATTATTCGTGCGACTTTTTGATCCTTATTTACTGAGACCATAATCAAATACACGTTTAAAAACAACACAAATTCGACAAATTAATAAAGCAAACGTGGTAACATCGTTCAAGCATATCTATTTTTATTTCTTGGAAAAATTCCCAGTAAACTCGGAGATAACTCTCAAATGGTTGTTCCTCGGTGTATGACGTGCGGACATAAATTATTGTGCGCAAAACGTAATTTTACCTTTCCTAGTTTGTGCACGATAATCTCCTAAGGCTGGTTTAGGACCAAATATAAAGCCTTTCATAACTTTTACTCACACTCGCTTATATAAATGTATCTTTTGCAGTTTTGCCATTTTGTACAGTTGCTGTTTAAACTGATAAATAAATCATGCTCTGCCAAATACTATGGAAGTACAAAACGGGCCAGTACAAGTAATGCTAAGGAGTTACACTTTTTATGGCTGCTTGCATAAAATATTGGATTTTCATTTATTTGAACTACACAAATTTGGTTTGTCTAATTGATATCGACTACAGCGTAATTAGTGGCTGATTCATATTTTTAAGTAATTTTTTTGCTAATTTCTGAAGCCTTATTGCGTAATCAAACACCTAGTTTTCTACAGTACTTTTTGTTTTTTGTCATTAAGGTAGTTTTAACATATTTAATAATAAATATTGTTTCACATTGCCCACGCATTTACACCTGTTTACTAAAGTCACTGACGACAGTCTAGCACAAAAATTGGTCCAAGGCTCATATCAAGTCCATTTCTTGATGTTCTTGTTTGAGTTTAAGCTCTGTTAACCCGCTTATGTAATTGACTTTTTGTGGCTTTTATGATCTGATGAGTCATGACGCCACCATTCCGCATCATGAGAAGGTGATGAATCATCAGACATCAGGCAATTCCATATGACTCAGTATCCGAGACTTTAGCTGTACTGCTTCGCATTCTTCTGTACATCACTTACCAAGACAACTATTCTTCTATGTTCAAGTGTTTCCATCGATGTGATTTGTTTTTTTGTTGAATATTAATTGTTTATTAGAATTTTTTATAAACCGCATGCACTACTTGTTAGCTGATTTCATTATTTGTTTCTGGATAAAGGCTAGTAATTTCCTGTTAGTTCGTGTATTGCTTACTAGATATGCGACCCGATTCAACTACAGAAAGCTTTCACGTTCTGATAGTATGATATTGGTTGGACATTTGTAGTTGCTTTAGTTTGTTTTTATGTTCATAAATCGTTCAGTTTATGTTGAACTTTGAAGTCTGCACGTTACGCATGTAACTTTTGTTTATGCGGACTGTAGTATATCCTGCTAGTCCTATGTGGATTAACTAGTTGTTATGTATGCCACACAACACACACATGTCTGTGCTAGCTCCCTGCAACCAAGAATGAGTTTGTATAATCTTTTAGTAAATTGATAACTTTATACTTTAGATAATTCACCTTTTTATAATTTCTATAAAATCTGCATTGGTATTCGGCATTAATTAACTAAATATTCGTGTTCTACTTCATCTCACTGACCTGAGCAGGATTAAGCAGAAGCAGCAGGCGATTTTCCGAATCTTTGTCACTAATAAATGTAGCTGTCTCTCCTTCTGAAGAAGCCTTAGGCTCCGTATACCATTTTATGGAGTTTTCCATTCGAGGTCGTCTTACCTGATGTGAACGAATGCAATAAAAAAAATTTTGGTTATACTTTAGAAAGTACAATATTGATAACTGCCAATATTTACAAAAATCGTTAACAAAATCAGAGCGAGAAACTAATGTCGCACTGCCGCAAGTTGTACAATTCATGGTTATGTGTAGACATAAAAGACACCTGGGTCGCTAATTCCTGAAAGCATTTGATTTTTTACAGTGAAATTGAGGTGAAAAACGTATATTATTTGTTTACTCTAACTAGATTGTGTTGCTTGTTAATTGTGCGTTTTGCTTTGCTTTTTATACTCTCACGTTTCACGTTTGAAAGATGCTTTATATGATTTTTTAACGTTACCGGTGTTACTTTCATGGCTTATTAGACAATATTTTTAATAACCTACAGGTGATATATTTTTTCTAACTCATCTGAATATAACAGAGTGTTTAGGAAATCGCGGAAGATCGTGAGCATTACATTCTTCTGATCCTTATCAGCATGTCTTCCTTCAGCAAAATCTTTCGTAAATTTCATAATAAACCACAATATTTCAGTATTAAATGCGGATGATATTCTACCGCATAACTGCAAAATAACTGTAAGCCAATCATGATTGATGATTAAATTGCAGGTGGGTTTTGGCCTAGAGCAAAAGACATGTTTGAAAAACTCGAGGTAACGTGGGTTACATAGATCTCCAATCAACACATTCACTGGGATAGCTTCCTTACGGTTCTCACTGAGTTTTTTATATCACTGCCTGAAATCTCGGTGAACTCTGACACAAAAAACTAAAGGAAGATACGGATCAACTAGAAATGTGCAGTAAAACACCGCTGATCCAGATTAGCTATTATTAATTATGATAATCCTGTGAATCAAAATGTTGAATTTTGTTACCTTTTTACTTAAAGTCACATTACATTAATCGTAAAATTTGTAACATTTAAGAACTGATCGCTTCTAACTGGCTAATACCCTGGTATATATTTAATTTATGGCAGTTGCTTTTGATTACATTTACTGCACACCAGATTACTGAGGCTACGATGGCTGAAATCATAGATCTGGTAAACAAGCTTTAAGCTATTATTCGAGATATTGATCACTTTGTAAAATCATTTGGATGCGTAAATAATCTCTTAAATCTAAGGGTAAACTGGGTCTAGTAGAAAGGCGTGGTTAATTCTGCTTCAAGAAACTTATATTTTCGTTTATGTTCGTACGCATACGATATATATATATATTTGCACACATGTATGTTTCCATGTTTGTGTATGTATGTGTGTATGTATATATTCATGTATGCATGTTCATATGTATGAATGTATGAATATATTTCTGTGTGTATATGTGGATCTATGTATGAGTGCATGCATGCTTGAACGAAATTTGTAGACGATATTAAATAATTCATTCATGTAGTGATAATTGCGCTCCTAGTGATAAATTAGTTCTTGTGTTCATCATCATTTACCAATATAAGCATCAAGAGGATTTATTAAGTTCTAAACAACCACTCTTCATGCTTATTACACCAGTAAGTGTCCGTTTAACGCTTCAGTGTAATTAAACATAGTTCAAGCAGTACGAAGCCAAAGCAAGATATCTTACAGTTCTTGAACAATTAAATTTTTTAAGATAAGGAGGATCTACTGACTGTTAAGTGGCTAATAATCGAATATGTACACTCAACAGGATCACTCCACTGAGGCTTTTTATAATGTATTTGTCCAAAATTGACCAACTAGCTACCAGTCAAAAAGTGCCTATTAGTCTGTATTAGAATATTATTGTATTGGGTATGTGAATATGAGGCGGGAAATAACACCTCGAAACGTAATGAATCACTTGTCGGCAATTGCAACTCAAACATTCTCAGTAGATATTACACGTCGTGTTGAAGCCTTCAGACTGACGAGACTAGTGAAAGCCCATCCTTCAAAGGGACATAAATTTCGTGCACTTAGAAATGTGCAATATTCAAGATACTGCAATGAAAAGTAAACGATAAGTGTAAGATTTGTTGATTTATCCAACAGACATGCTTAATGAGAATAAAGATTTGTTTGTATTCAATTTTGAAATATAATTTTTAGTTGTCATAATTTAAGTTCGTTGTGTTTCCTACTTAAGTTATTGTTTTCTGTATGCATGTTCATATACACGGTAGGTGTTTTGTACCTATTTTCGTAAAATAAGAACTTGAATAGTTCTCGAAATTTATAAACGCTTACAATCTGAAGGAAGTTGCCTATTTTGCGTCGCCAAATTGGCTCTATTTATTGTTCATTTTCAATTTGTTGCAATGAGAAGGAGTTATTGACGCCCACATCTTTTGTAACACTGCAAATTATTACATAAAATAATTTATTTTATATTTCTGTTGTGTTCTTTTTAAAATGAATCTGACCGAAATGCACTCCGCACAACCTGTCTATTCTACTGAACTCGACGCCGTCACTTAACAGAGCGTGGCCTCATTGACTCCAAGAAATAGCCTTGTTCTCGAAAATGTCGCTCGTCTCGATAAATACACCTTTTTGGATTTTCAGCCAGAAAGTTGATTGCTGCAGACGTACTCGTCGCACCGGTGGCCCAGTTGTCATTTTGACTCAATTTTAATCCCGTTTGGTGTGATTTTTCTGTAAGAAGTGCACTTATCACCATCGTCTTCCCCATTTTTCGTCTACTAAACCTAAACGAGAGAATCGAGTCTGACATAAAGACCTTATTACCTGTGCAAGTTCCCTTAAACTATAGAATATTCCTCCTATTTATTTATGTGTCTGGAACAAATGCAATTTATTATACCTCAAATTTTACTTGTTTGGAGATGTTTTACTATTGTAGTTAATGAGATTGACTGATTTAAACTTCGAATCTCTGTCCCATGATTAAAGATATCTTTTTATTCTAGAGATGGTGTTTAACTTCAATTTTTTGTTATTTTAAAATATTCCTCATATTAAAATTATATATATGAAAAATTGCTATGTTTGTCAGGGAGCGTCGCAAATATTTCCGCTATTCGCGGGATTTCTTGTGAAATTCAGCGTACGTTGATACTGATCCATTGATTAAAAAAATGCGACTGTTGCTTATTTCAAATCCGTAAACTTGTTCAGTACAGTGGCAGCGTGGGAGTTCATGTTTCGAAGACTGCTTTAAAGAATTTTTTATCCAACCAAACTGGCATTTAGTTGTGTTAGGTATTTGTCTCTAAAAAGGAAGCAGAATTAACGGTTTCAAATAAATTTAAAGTTCAATTCGAATTCGAATGAGAATATGAAAAGCGTTATTTAATTTAATGTAATATTCTTCTCATGTAGCATATTACGCAGAAGTTTTGCAACTCGAAACTATGTGGAAACTTGGTTATACAATTTTTGATCGATTGTTATGCTATTGTACGTTTTGTGTGAACAAATAGAACGTTTCAGTGAAAAAGTAAACTAACCATGTTTGTTTTTACTAGTACCATGTTGGTTTTACACTAGACTAGCAGAGTGGCTTACCATGCATTGATTGGATGAACTTTGGCTCGATTGAAACCAACATTTGTAAGTCTGACTATGTAGATACAGACTTATCGGTTGACTAACATAAATTCTGTGCATGTATTTGATTCATTCGAGGTAGTTTTGAATCTAGAAGACTTAACTTCGCCTTCCATTCACGAATTTTAAAGTTCGCTGACAGTTTCGTTAATGGTCATAACGTTTAGGGCCGCAATATTTCATTAAGAAGATTGCTTCCATCCTTGACCAAACTACAGCATTTACACCTGGGATCTTGAGATAATACAATATTATTTCGACGCCATTGAGCTCTCAGTTTTAAAAGTGCAAGTCTAGGCACTGAATCGAAAAGTGAGCCTAGCAGAGTTGTTTTTCGGGGATTGATATAATGACCTTTGAATCGCTTGAAACCGTTATATTCTTATTGGCTGCCGATGTAAATCCTATTAACCTATTCCTACGTGTTATTTAGTAGAAATCGTTAAATTATTCTGTTGTCATTCGTAAATTCTCGCGCTTGTGTGATAATGTAGAGCTAAATCAATTAAATCTTTGTAAATGTATCTAAATGTCAGTTTCGTATGTCGCTTGGTAATCGATTGTATACTGTGACGAGGTTTATGAAATTAAAAGCATTCTAAAATAAGTTGTAGAAACAGAGAAGTTAAATTTTTTAATTTCCCATTCTATTTCCTCTGGTTATACAACTGGAATGAATTTTAAGTTTACGGCTGCTCAGTTGTTTGGAAATAGGTTTAGAGTTCCTCCCGTCTCCCATATAGTGCATTGCTGGTTGTGTTTCGACTAATGGTAGTGTGTTAGAGTCCAGGTCATTTAATATAATAGCTTATATCAGCATTTAATACTGGTAGTTCGAAAGAATAAAATATTGTTTTGACGTTGTTGAGTTCCCAATTGTGAAGAATAAGTTTAGGGGCTGAATAGAATATTTAGACTAGTAGAGTGGGTTTTCATGCATTTATGTGATGAGCTTTGATTTGATTGAAACCATTATATTCTTCCAGTTGCTCATATGAATTGTTTGCTGGTTTCAGTCTAACGGTCGTGGTTCCAGGTCTTGTAAATTTCTTAAAATGAATAAGCCTGAGCTCGGTTGTCTTCGTTAGCCTTAGTATCAGTTGAATCAGATTTTTGGCTTGAAGTTTGAAGTCGCTTTGCTAATATCATCGTGAATATTTAGATAAAAATTTAAATTTTCACACTTATTTCTTTCAAGCGGCTTTAGTTTATAAAATCAGGGGTGTTAGTGTATAAGTTCCGTTTCACAAAATTAGTTATACGTTTGTAGATATAAATTTTTGTTATGCTATCTCTTTGAGTTGCATGCGTTTTATTCAAATTAAAACTTTAATTTGAAAAATGACAATGACATTTGATTCTAATAGATTAACTGTTGCCTGAAACATATTATTTTAGCGTGCTTAGCTCTAGATATTTAGTATCCATTCTATTTATTTTGATAGTATACTACCTGCATTATGTAAAATAATGAAGCCAAATGACATTACGAAACTTGGTAGCTTATATAAACCAAACTAAATCACCGTGGTATGTTTATCTTGACAATGATAATTGCAATTGTCTATTAAATGTTATCTAATTCGAATTGTTTGGCTTTAATTAATCACCAGTCACAATTTTTATATTGAAAGTGTTATTGATGATTCAAACAATCATCAGTTAAATGAACATTTTTTGTGTGAGCGGTGATAACAGTTATTTAAATCAACGTTGAGATCTTGATATAAATACCTTTTTGAAAATCCGATTTGAGGCACACTTTTAGTAGTTTTTGCATTTTGCATATAGTGGAGAAGCAATGTGCACGCTTTCTGTGTTGTCAAGAGCGATTTTTGTTTCATATTTCATATATTTTTAAACGCAGGCGAATTAATCAAAAATTAGTTTTCACCTTCCTACAAATAACTCATTGATTCATTGAACATCTGATGTAAGTATGTTAACTAGTACCGGAGACTTTTCTTCGTAACTGCGTATAAATGATGCATTCGATGTTCCAGTCAAGTTAAATATATCTCAGGTTACTTGTTTAAATGCGAAACTCAGCTTTAAGAATGTTTACCTGAATTTTTTTTTCGTTTGTTGGGGCTTCAAAAATGTCTTACTGATGGTCAGTCGAAACGCGTCCTTACGTGAAACTTATGCAAGCTTGAATAAACTGTACGACATTTAAATAAAAATTGGGATTGCTGTTTATCTCAAGCTAACAACATTTATTTGTATAATGTCATGATGCGTTTTAAGATTTCTGGTAGTTTTCTGATTATTTATTTATTGTTCACACCCCAAATTGGTTTTTGTCCTTATGGTAAAATTTTCTTATACCCTATTCTGCTTTTTTAGTGTTATAAATCTTTGTTTGTATTATTATTGTTCTAGCTTTCTTTGTAAAGTTCAAATGTTGTTTTTACATAATACCGTTCATGTTAAATGATAATGTGAAGAATAACTACTCGCGACTGGGGTCTTCCAGATTTACCATATTACATGAAGGTGATATTTGGTTTTATTTTTGCTAAACCTATTTTTTATTTCATAAATGCTCGGCTGCATACAGCAGTCGTCTCAAGTAGCACAAAACACACGAACTGGCCGATATCATCACGAGATTTTAAACCACTGAAGTATTTTACTACTTGCTAGATAGGATATATTTTGACTTCGAATTTTGGCTTCAATTTAGCTATTTGTCTGGCATAATTGACTTTTATTTTAATTTATTATTAATGTTTACTTTATACTGAGTAATATTTTGCGCTTTTTTCGGACTAACTTTGTTGATGTTGTTTTTGTTTTTGCCTTACTGTATTAAAATGTCGGAATATGATCTTAAAGAATTAAAAGTAAATAATTTCATTTTAGTTTAGCTATACTGAAATATTCTATTTTCGCGTATAATTTTATTTTTACTTCGTTTATTTACCGATCTGATTAGTTTGAGTCTTAGTAGAACATAGAAATTCCATTATTTTTGTAGCTTTTCTTGAATCGTGATTCAGAATCAAAGCACGAGGAATCTATATTCTCCACTTATAAATCTATTACATGCTGTTATATATCATTGAAGTTCAGCTTTACTACAAATGGCATAATAAGTATCTGTTTTTCGTTGTTTTGTCGTTATCGCTTGATTTTAGAATAAAACTTTATTTAGTGAAAATTGAAAAAAACTATGGATTCGGAGTCTTCCCCTAAGAGAAGTTCTGCGTTTTTACGCATGCTTGTTAGTTAATTCTTTTGATATAAAATTTTTCTCATTGTTGTTGTGCTAAGATTGTTACCTTACCTTTTTTATTTTAATTTGTTGAAATTTATTTATTTTTAACGCATGACTGTTTTCCTGAGTTAGATTGTTTAAACTCCTCCTGTCGAATTGAACAATTAAAATGACATTTTTTTAAAATATGCATTGTATTAAATGGCTGTTATCAGTAACTTGTTTTTATTTGTACTCTGGCCAATTGATGAAGTCGTTAAATGGATCATATGAATTATGGTCTTGGATGACTGCTTACTTTAAAATTCTCAGAGAATACTTCACAGTTTTGGATAGTAATTCGTCTATGTTCTGTACTTAAAGTGTGATTGATATGTGGTTCCTGTTATAATTTAGAAGAAATGGGAGGTTGAAAAGAAATAACATTTTGCACGACAGAATGTTGCGCAATTACTTTATCCTTGTTTTTTCTGAACAAGGTTGTTGATCTCTTTGCACACATTTTCTCTATGGATATTAAGATACCCTTTCTCGAGTAACATTTACAGTCGACTGCTTATCAAAGCACAGAAAAATAATGAATAAAGTGAAAAATATCGTTTTAACGGTTTCGTTTCTACTTATGAATAGCTTGTTTCGTGAAAACTACTAATGTTTCACTAAATAGGCATGCATCATGTTTATGTCTATTGATGCTATCAGCTGTTAAGCATTCAGTTTAATTTAACTACGTGTAAGTGCACACCAATCTTAGTGGAACTGCAATTTCTTAAGGAAATTTTCCCTTGCAAATAAATTAGAGATGTTTCAGTGGGACAGCAATTGTATGACCTGTTGTCCTTTTGCAACACGGCTTCTTTGAAAGTTTTGTTGAGATTTCTTATCTGAAAGCTACATTGCGCTTGGCTGAAGTTTTACTTTTGAGTTCCCGAAATCATCAGCGTTCGTCCCATATTCATACAAATAGTGCCCCAGCAAGTACAATAGAACACCACAAGTAATTCTCTTCGTCGACGCCTCATATGAGTGAAATGGGCAGGGAGTCATTGGGTAAATTACCGTTTATAAATGTAAAACCAATTAATTAATTGTCCCAATGTAGAAAGAGGCTTATGATTAGGACACTTACTTGGGTATTCTTCTTAATTTTAAGTTAAAACATCCGTATAGGATGACAATTGGAACCTTAGAATCAATAACAACAGGAAGCCTTATGCTAGCAGATCTTAATCAAAGGTAGCTTGAATAAGTTGATTTCGGTAAAATTCACTGCTCATAAGCAAACGATGATGAATGTCGGAAGCAAATTTAATCTCAAGTCGAAGTATGGAAAATCTTTCAAACCGAAAGTGAATCGTAAGGTCATGCTAATGCCAGATCCCAAACTAAGCATACATGCAAAATCAATAGCATTAAAGCACAATACGTATCGCTTTTAGACTGTCCTCAAGCCTTTGCATTGAACTTCCTACTCACAAGGAGAAAATTGAACCCTTAAAGAAACCCAATATTAAGATTGTAGCCTCGTATATGTGGGTGAAACCAAGCATTAAACTGTATGCTAATATAGATATTTTAATTGTTCTGATTTTGTAAGTCATTTAGTAAATACGGAGCATGCAATTAACTAGGATTTTAGTCGACAAATCCATAGGCGGTCGTAGCAGAACTGCAAGTTGGTTGAGCAATCTATCGTAATTAATTCGAGAGATGACGTTCTCAATGAATAAATGGTAGGAAAATCGTTATGCTTCATTGGATATGAAGCAATTATTAATTGACAGAAAGCGACAAATGCACAAATAGTGCTGGTATGTAACCTAAGATATAGATTAAGAACATTGAACTGAGATTAGTTTATTTATGACTATAAATTTACTACCTGCTATTCATAGTTTTGAGATTACTTTGCAGTACCACTATTTTCATTTCTACATTCCATTTAGTGCTACATTGTTGTAGCTAGTTCCATTATTATGCGTAACACTTTTTAACGAATGTGCACGTAGTTGGCACCTTCCCTTACACTATTAATATGGTCTATTCTTCAGTGATAATTTATTCACTAATCTTTATTAGTTTGAACCTCGAATCGCAATTAAGTTTGTTATTTACACAATAACCTTTTGATACTTTATGCTGACATGCTTTTACCACAGGTGGTTACGGCTTGTATTAATTTTCACTTTCCATAACTATACTGGTTACCCTTAATTATAATTATAGCCTACCAGACTTTCATGTAAAGATTATTTTGCAAACGTACATAATGATCTCCGTGGTTCAGACGAATATATCCACACATAAATACGAATATGGTGTCTTTGAGGCTCATTAGGAGATAAATGAAGTGCCTCAACAAAATATGATGAACGAGACTACTCAAATTTTATCAGTCTACAAGTGCACAAATCTGACAGGCGTTTGGGGTTGTTCGAGGACGCCCATATGCTGTTTAAAGCTACCATATTGATAATTCAATAAATTAATTTGTTGTGGTCTGGAATCCTTTGCAAGAGGATTTAGTAACTTTAAATCCGGTTACAAAAGTAAGGTCATAGAAGAAACCCCACCCAACTTCCATGAGGTAATAAAAGCCGAAATCCAATGGAGAATTAAAACTGGAATAATTAAGCAAATGTGTGTTTTTACGTTTAAAATTGATGTAGCATCAAATTTCATCAGAATTTTACGAGCGCTTTTGCACAACGGCTTCCTCGATTAATATCTTCCAGGAAGGAATTAGTTAAATTTTTACACCCGAAATAGCAGCCAGGCCACGAACCATATTAGAGGACTTTTAGAGCATGAGCTTGGAGCGGCGATGTTAACTCAGTGACTCGGTGGCGTGTAAAATCTTCAATAACCTCAATTACATGCAGTTACAGTAGATTATATCATGGTGCAACAGTAAGAGGCTCGAGGTTTACAAGGTGAAGTAATGAACATTAATTTTCAAGTTGAAGGCAGAGCGATGGATATACCACAGTCTAGGTGTCAGATAAATTACTTTCGAAGGAAATGGCTCGCGCCAGCGTCTCGAAGGGCCATGAGAATTGTGCAAAGCACATTGTGAATGCGGACGAAGCGCAAATATTGGATTTATTTGCGTTTAGGTGGACACAGATGAAAGGCAGTAACAAACAAGTAGAAAGAATTGCAAATTCAAATCGAGTTCGGTGACGGCGACAACAAAAATGTGCACCAAGACAGCCAGGCAAGATGGTTGGATTCGGCTTAACCAAAGATTTTGATATCTTTGGTCGAATTTCAAGAAATAAACTCGTAATTCAAGATAAATTGAGTTGACTCAATGTTCTTATGGACAAATTTACCAAAGTGAGTAGAGTAGATCAGACGTGGTGAATACAGATTTCATCACATGTGATTATCAACTGTGAGCCTCCAATGGTAAACCAATAGGTGTTAGGGTGATAAACTAGCATTCGATGACATAAGAATAGAAATCTTCCTTTAAATTGCATTTTCTGGTTGCTGATTTAAAGGCCTACATTATAAAGACGAATGATTTAGTCCATTTCAATATGTTATATGATCCCAAATATCTGAAGTCCTGTATCCTTGCAAATATTATTGTTATCCATTATATTAAAATAAGATCTATTACAAAATATTTATTACAGCAAAGTGCGTATGCTCACCGTCTCACAGATTGAACAACGTAGCATTCTATAAGTGAAAACCATGATAACAGAAAATCCATGAATATTACTTCAAACGAATTTGAGATCCTTACCGTAATATCAATAATAATAATATTTTTTGTGGTCAATTTAAATTATGTATCGGAGAAACATCACTTCATTAATTGCCATTGAGGAATCCAGGTAAACCTTAGCCAGGAGCACACGAAATACATAACTCGCAACTCAAAATCTCGAGGGGACTGAGCAACAAATCAACAAAGACAAGTCATGTGGAGATCAATTATCATTGTAATATTGTAATATTTTGGAATTTTTCTTTGTGCATAATATCGATAATTTTGACTTGTCTTTGATGAATTTATAATTCAGTCTTCTTGATGTTTTAAGTTGCGTGGTACGCATTACTGCATGATCCTGGCTTGATACTGTAAACGCCCCAGCTTCAAATAAATGCCTTGCGACGTTACAAATTCGGTTAAAGTGACATAAATATAGAGTTATGTACTGTTAGTGGGCCCTTAACAGGGCCGATCGTGCGTTCTCCAGAAATGCCCAGAAAGATTCTTCAGTGTGAAGACGTCCTAGAGCCATGGGTTGACTTGGTTTGTGGTTCCTTCTGTTGTTGCGTTGTAATCTCGATGTGGAAACTTCGTTGAAGTTCTGCATTAATTGGCTCGTCTCGCTGGTTGTACAGCAACAAGATTGGCGTCACTGATGTTGCCAATTGTTGGTGAAGACAAGCCAATAATCAGCGTAGGTGATGACAGCCGACAGCACAGTAACGCAAAGCGACAACTGAACTGCATGGTAAATCTACCGTGCTTAAATAGCCATGCCACAGTAATATATGTCTACTCGCCCACTATTGGTTAACGGCAAGTTTCGCTGTTTTCTCATTAGTGCAACGTAAATCAAATTGAATTTAATTTGCGCAATATGTCGGCAATTTATTTATGCCGTTACAATACTATTAGTATTGTAAATGAAAATTTCGAAGCAATATTTTGACAATAACGTATTGAAGTTCACTCCAAATTATTGTAGAGGATGATATTTTCTCCGACCAAAATTAAAGTAACAAGTATTGATAAATTTAAACCACCGTGGCTGATTGGAACGAATATTATTAAAAAGAGAATATTCGTTTTATTTCTATAATATTCTTTTTTCAATACATTGCAATATATACTTTTGTATTGTGCGTAATTCGAGTTTTTTGCATTCTGTGACTGTCTGGCGTGATTTTCTCTAGCAAGCTTCATTTAGCATTTCATTTCTCAGTTCGGTTTTACAAACATTGATCTTCATAATATAAGCATTCACTAACGAGATTCCATTTTCATTTGTGCATATTGGGATCGTTCAGGAACAGGTAATTTAATATGCAAGTATGTATTAGGTTTTGCGAACCTAGGAACTAAGGTTCAGTTGGAGAAGAAGGATAAACCATACTGAGCATGAACGGAAAGTAATCCATGCACTTTATTTCGTGCTTACGGTGACTCATGAGTAGGAGCTAGGTATACGCCTTACCTATATATTTGGTCGAAGAATTGTGGAATAATAGGACGGTACACATTCTTAGACCAAATATATAGTGGTTAAAGGGCGTAATACCGGTCCTACTGTTGAGTCGCCAGTAAGCACGAAACGAATGTGAATGAGATTATACTTTCCTGTTCATGCTGCTTTTGGTTTATCCTTCTGGTCACAACTGAACTAATTTGTTACTAGGTTCGCAACACCGAATACATACTTGCATATATATTAGTTCTCCGCAACAAACGGTATTTAAAAGGTAATTTAATAATTCTGGTTTTCGGTTCTAATCTCTTTCCAGGTTTTATATTCGGGTGCAGTTTTGCGTAAGAAATACACTGTCCTTCGCCTATTACTTGATTAATTAATTATATACATTAGTGTGGTTAATATGGAGACTAAACTTTAATTTGAGAACACTGATAATTTAGTACAGGGAGTTGAAAGTCTGAACTTCATAGATATGGAAGAAAAATAATTTATCTTATTAGACTCCTATAGGCACACTAAGACTGAATCTGATTTGGCCACTATGGAACTCTCATCAGCTAATAGAACTGAAGCATCCAAATTATTATTCATATTGATATTACGGGAAGGGTCTCAAATTCGCTTTAGGTAATTATCGTGGATATTTGTTTTTGAGGTTTCCGATTCTGTCCTATTCTCTGTGGCAATCAGTGAGATGGTGAACACACGTAAATTGGTATAATCAATATAGGGTATTAAACTTTATTTTGGCATTATGGATAACAACATTAAATGCTATAATGCAGTTATATTAACTGAAAGGCTTACGAAGTTTAATTTAAGAGTAAGCTCTGAGTAATTTTGTTTTTCTAAAGTAGATGATCATTCCATATAAATAGGTTAACCGAGCCTGGCGTCTCAGAGGCTCGAGTTAGTGACCAAATGGCCTTTACAAACATAATCTTCGATATTATGCTCAAATAAATTATAATTTTTTTATAGAACATAACTGTTTATGAAATCAGTGGTAAAATCAAATGTTCAAAAAATGTTGAGAAATTTTTTTCTAAATTGGTGATCATTTTAAAAACATTGGATACCAGAATATGGCATCACAGGGCCCTCATATGGTAGTGTCCAAAGGGCCAGTTGAGGCTCCAGTCCTATTAGCTGATGAGGGCCCCATTGATAACAAGTCAGGTTCAGTCTTAGTTCGCCTATAGGAGTCTGATAAGATAGTTTTCTCGTCCATATCTATCAAGTTCATGCCTACGACTTCCTTTAAATGCTATCAGTGTCTTCACATTTAGAATAACAGAATAATAGAATAGAATACTAGAATATCTTCATTTGGGTTCAAGCCACACATGTTCCATAAAATAGATAATAATATTTGAATTTGGAAAATATACAAAAGATATCACATCGCATAAATATGTCTATTAAGTCTCGCATAGATAATTAAATCTCAATAATTTTGATATATTTTTGAACGAACATGCAAGTTGAAGATATTAATAGGAAGAAAGGGAAGTATCCTAATTTCAATAGCATTTTTAGTAGCAGAGACAAGAAAGGAAACTGTCAACAGCAAATAAGTTGAAGAAGAATCAAGATCGAGGATCATATAATCTGGAACATGCTACCATAAAGAGTGTGTCAATTGACTCTATAAACACAAAAAACAGTGCATCACAAATTAATATCGTGGACAGCGGACAGAAGAGAACTATAGCTACAATACCCAACAAAAGAATTATAAAGAAATCAAAAAGTTAACTCAGTAAATATCGAAAACAGTAAAGATAAGTCGTATTGTAAATATACTCTATTTTATGGCAACTGTAGAAATGCTAAGAACAAAAAACGTTTTGCTGTGTAATTTTGTAATAGTTAATGATTTTGATTTTATAATTTTATCCGAAACTTGCCTTAACTTGCGAATTTTCTGATGATTTCACAATAATTTAACAATAATTGATTGCGAGGGTGGTGGTAACAATGCTTTAAATCAAGTTTGCGAGCTTGAAGTAAACACCGACCCCATTGTATTTAACCAGTCTTCGAACAACATAACAAAACTACCGCCAGCCGCAACGCACTGACGCGTTTCGACCTTCCATGATCATCATCAGTGTACGACGGCAAACTGACTATCGAGGATCAAACCGCATTGAATATATATGGAAATCAAATTTAGATATACGGCTCTCACCTCTAGCAGTCTCGCATACATTGAACTTGACTGGAAATGTCGGCTGCACAATTTCTATGCAGTCACGAACATTAACTGTTTGCAGCTTTCGTCACATATACATATATAGGCAATACAATTTAACATTAATTGATTGCGCGGGTGGTGGTAGCAATGATTTAAATCAAGTTTGCGAGCTTGAAGTAAACACCAATCCCATTGTATTTAACCAGTCGTCGAACAACATAACAAAACTACCGCCAGCCGCAACGCACTGGCGCGTTTCGACCTTCCATGATCATCATCAGAGTACGACGGCAAACTGACTATCGAGGATCAAACCGCACTGAATATATATGGAAATCAAATTTAGATATGCGGCTCTCACCTCTAGCAGTCTTGCATACATTGAACTTGACTGGAAATGTCGGCTGCACAATTTCTATGCAGTCACGAGCATTAACTGTTTGCAGCTTTCGCCACATATACATATATAGACAATATAATTTAACAATAATTGATTGCGCGGGTGGTGGTAACAATGCTTTAAATCAAGTTTGCGAGCTTGAAGTAAACACCAACCCCATTGTATTTAACCAGTCTTCGAATTATTATAGTTAAATTGTATTGTCTATATATGAATATGTGGCAAAAGTTGCAAACAGTTAATGTTCGTGACTGCATAGAAATTGTGCAGCCGACATTTCGAGTCAAGTTCAATGTATGCAAGACTGCTATAGGTGAGAGCCGCATATCTAAATTTCATTTCCATATATATTCTGTGCGGTTTGATCCTCGATAGTCAGTTTGCCGTCGTACTCTGATGATGATCATGGAAGGTCGAAACGCGTCAGTGCGTTGCAGCTGGCGGTAGTTTTGTTATGTTGTTTGATGACTGGTTAAATACAATGGGATTGGTGTTTACTTCAAGCACGCAAACTTGATTTAAAGAATTGTTAACAACACCCGCGCAATCAATTATTGTTTAAATTGTATTGCCGATATATGTATATGTGGCGAAAGATGCAAACAGTTAATGTCCGTGACTGCATAGAATTTGTGCAGCCGACATTTCCAGTCAAGTTCAATGTATGCAAGACTGCTAGAGGTGAGAGCCGCATCTAAATTTGATTTCCATATATATTCAATGCGGTTTGATCCTCGATAGTCAGTTTGCCGTCGTACTCTGAAGATGATCATGGAAGGTGGAAACGCGTAAGTTTATTGCGCCTGGCGGTAGTTTGTTATGTTGTTCGACGACTGGTTAAATACAATGGGATTGGTGTTTACTTCAAGCTCGCAAACTTGATTTAAAGAATTGTTACCACCACCCGCGCAAACAATTATTGTTAAATTGCATTGCCTATATATGTATATGTGGCGAAAGCTACAAACAGCTTATGTTCGTGACTGCATAGAAATTGTGCAGCCGACATTTCCAGTCAAGTTCAATGTATGCAAGACTGCTAGAGGTGAGAGCCGCATATCTAAATTTGAATTCCATATATATTCAATGCGGTTTGATCCTCGATAGTCAGTTTGCCGTCGTACTCTGATGATGATCATGAAGGTCGAAACGCGTCAGTGCGTTGCAGCTGGCGGTAGTTTTGTTATGTTGTTCGTAGACTGGTTAAATACAATGGGGTTGGTGTTTACTTCAAGCCTGCAAACTTGATTTAAAGCATTGTTACCACCACCCGCGCAATCAATTATTGTTTAATTGTATTGTCTATATATGTATATGTGGCGAAAGCTGCAAACAGTTAATGTTCGCGACTGCATAGAAATTGTGCAGCCGACATTTCCAGTCAAGTTCAATGTATGCAAGACTGCTAGAGGTGAGAGCCGTATATCTAAATTTGATTTCCATATATATTCAATGCGGTTTGATCCTCGATAGTCAGTTTGCAGTCGTACTCTGATGATGAACATGGAAGGTCGAAACGCGTCAGTGCGTTGCAGCTGGCGGTAGTTTTGTTATGTTGTTCGATGACCGGTTAAATACAATGGGATTGGTGTTTACTTCAAGCACGCAAACTTGATTTAAAGAATTGTTACCACCACCCGCGCAATCAATTATTGTTTAAATTGTATTGCCTATACTAACTATATGGTTTTGATTTTCACCTTAGAAATATTTCAAGCGGTTATTCAAATAAAGTTTCGATTTCGATATAAACACTAGCCCTATTATATTGAGATCACTTTGATTTCGCAGGACAAATACGTTGTTCCTGGCAAATAAATTACGCACATTTTAATAATAATTAATTGCGCAAGTGAAGATAGCAGATTTATAAATAAAGTTCAAGAAATTAATTTTAATAATTTATGCCCATGTTTGGGGCAGAATAACAAACACGTGCATTTTTGGCGCAAACTTTAGCACATATGCAAAAACAAATTCAGCACGAAGAAAATGTGAAATCCAATTTATGTATGGATATTGACTGATAACTTTTAATATAACGATTACGATCTATTGTTTGTTAAGACTAGCTATTATCTCATAGCTACTTTTTTAACAGGGCGCGGTTTCAGGTGTTCAACTGCAGCTGTAATGGAATTGTTGCTAAATGACCACTAAAATTTAAAATCGATCTTATCCTTCTCCTTATGTTTGTTGGATGAAAATATAACAAAAACGATAAAAATTCAGTAAAAAATATATATATGCTTACTTCTATTCGTTTTTGTTATGAATGTGAAAATTTGGCTTCAGTGTTATATTATTTCAATTAAATTATTTTTGTGTGAGTTTGTACAGTGTTGGAAAATCTTATCTGCTTTTGTGCCAAAATGCATTTAACAAACCATTTATATGGCTTCAATAGTTACATTTTTCAGACTTTGGGCTTAACCTACTTGCCTTGTCCTTTAAATTGTCAAAAGGTACTTCTGATTTTTTTAAATATTTATCATAATGCGTAAATTTCAACTATTGTTGCTAAAATTAGCTCTTTATAAAGACAGAATTATTATTTACATAAGAACATCTCTTTATATAAAATTACAATTATTAATGCCGAATGAAGAACAATCACATTTTCTATATTAAATCGATTTCTCGGATTTCAATTGTTAAATAATCTTTGCATTATTTATATTGCTTCCCACTATATACTTAAAGTATTATTTTGTCGAATCAAATTAAAATGTTTTGCAAATATAATAAGGATTATCTATCAGCATAAATCTTGTTTATAATTTTATTTTATTTTTAATGATTAGATAAATTTCAATATAGTAGAACGTATGATTAAAAAAGAAATGATAGAAGTTTTGAAAGGTCTGCTTTTCTGTTTCTCAATCTAGACTAAGAGTTAATCTCCTGTTTGTCTCACAAAAATTGATATAGTTTAATAATCGCATTATAATTGGGATTAATTAAATTTGGTTGACAAAAATAACATTAATGATATGATAATTTATGAACAAAAATTAATTTTCACGATATTTAAAATGTTTATTATAGTTAAGCATAATTGACGACGTGGATATAAATTATTATTTCAATAAGCCCAGAAGTGTCTCGTTTTACGATGCGAAGGATCGGTTTTCTGCAAACTTCAAATTCGCGATTACTCCAAATTTTATGCTTTAAGAAATATGGAATAATAGCACAGTTGTCCTTTTTTGGCTAATCAGTATATAATTATATCATTCAATTTGCAATAACTCTGCGAAATTCTAACTATATGAAATTACTTGTTAAATGTTATTTCCAAAAAGACAATTTGCGCAATATATTTCCAGAATATTTCCCAGATTTTTTTGTGTACAAATGGCTGATAAATATAACTTCCGCTGTTTTGTGATTACTAATAGTATGTTTTTTTCATGAGTGGTTATTTTGCATATTAGTAAATCAGAGTTAAGTAGGGTTGCACAAACGTAGACTGATTTATCTCATTTTCAGAAATAAACATTGACTTTTTTGTAGGCCATTTTATGGCGTCTAAATGTTACCATACTAATTTCAATTATTCTTAGTCAATTCTTCTGCATTATCACTTTATTTAATAATTTAATATTAACGCTATTTTCATACATTATGCCATTATAGTATGTGAAATTTATTTACATATTCAAATCGTAACTTTGCATTGATTTTGTATAAATAAAAGTATCTGTTTTAATATAAATAAGAAATTTAAAATTATTTCGAATAACTTTTTACAATTTGTAACTGAAATTTTTCATTATTTTTATAAAGGTCTATAACTGCCTATTTATAAATTTTTGGACAATAAATTCTCCGTTCATATATTTTCAGCACTCGTAGTTCACTTATGAACATTAATCGTAATTATACGAATTTAATGTCACCATTCGAAAGTTATTTAGGTCAAGCGACCTTCTAAATTAACGTAACATTATTATTCCTTCTGTAAGCTTATTAATTGGTATTTGCTACAAAGCTAGTATGATAAGACTATTAAAATATAATAGGCGTTCTATTCAATCTATATTGCTGGTTGTCGGACTAATCATAAAATTAAAAATATATTTAAGTTTGTCTGGAACACAATTCTGTAGAAGTAAAAAAGCTAACGTAGGACAGTTAAAGCAAATAACAATGAAGTATATTAAACGCCCTACTTTAAACCAAGTGCTATCAACTTTGTTAGCCTGAGCTTTTATTCTTATAACGAACCGCATTATTTTATCGCCTAAAATACCGCAATGTTAAAAGTTTCCATTTTGATAAAATTTCAGATTATCTTGTTTTGTATAAAAAAGAATAATATACTGGAAAAGTGTTTTTAAATAGAAACTGTTATGAGCGCAGAAAGTTTAGTTAAATAAATATTTAATAATAAGACAAAAAATTTGAGATACACAAAGGAATGACAAAGCTACGGAAAATTATTTTTTACTACTTCTTTTGCTACTTTCGGCTCGCTTCCTCAAAAATATTTGCAAATATTTTCTTATTTATAACCATTACTCGCGACATTTAGCAATTCACAATTTATTCTGTTAAAAAGGAGAACCGTCAAAATGATTGAGTAGTTTCCGAACTATACAGGTGAATTCCTCTTGAAATTCAATGTTATTATACATTGTCTTTGTTTAACTTCATATATATATTTATATATATATATATATATATATATATATATATATATATATATATATAATTTTAATTAGCAAATGTTAGTTTCCATCAAATTTTGTTAACAATCCAATATTATTGTTTAAAGAGAAGTTGTTTTAATTTTCGCTTCATCTGTGCTCATGCAAATATGTATCTAAAAAGTTATTTGAAGTCATTTTTATCTTCGATAGGCCAACGAAGTGTTTTGGAAAAAAATTTTTTCTTTCCTCATGTTCAGACGCAACAACAACACTCATTACAAACGGATAAAACTAGTAATTCATTTGAACCATTAATTACAATATGTAAAGTTTTTTGCTTTGTTTCTCTGTGACCTTGACAAAACTAGTTAAGGTATTTTAAAAAAATTAGCCAAAAATTTCCGAGAAAAGTAAAATTGGAAAAGACAACTAAAATTTGGAAGCCATGAATTCCCATCAGTTAAATTACTTATATTAAGAAATCAATAAATTTAGGATTTTATTTGTTTTTTTAGTTTACTTTCGAAAGACATCAATTGATCGACTTTCATCATATTAAATTTTACACAATTAACATATCTTTTAATACTGATCAAATTAATTCGAAACGAATGTCTGATTTTCTCACATTCCTTGAAGGAGGTTATTCCTCCAAATTGTCGCAAATTCTTTGACTAGGAGACTGTAATGTCAAATTTTACCCCATCTCTTAACCTAACATATAGTGAGTATAGAGCGTTGTACCACGTCCTACTGACCTTAAGAGGACTGTAACATCACTTTCAAGCTTGTACAAATACTTTCTTAAATTTGACTTGCTTTTCAATTGAATGTGAAACATTTCTTCTGAATTTAACAAAAACTCTGGAGCGAACAATACTCATTGACTTTAAGTCAGTCAAATCACTTTCTTCACATTTTATATTAAAAACTATTTTGAACAAAATATCGGCTTTGTATCGTATCAATCCAGACGTTAAACTTACATCACTTGCTAATTTCATTACTGTGCGACGTTACAAAAAAGTTAATAGCCGTGAAGACTGCGATACACTTACTGTTGGTAGCCCTTATTAGGGCCGGAATTGCGTTCTCCGGCAAATGCCGAGAAAGTTAGGTAGTGTAGCAAAGTCTACAATTACTCCTAGACAATTGAGGCCGGCTTTGGTTGACTGGCTGTTGTTCCTCCGTTGTGGCGTCGAAACCAGAGGGCGAGGTGCTGTGTGAAATTTTAGAATTGTCTTGTTGACGATCTGCGACAACACCGTAAACGCTGGCACACGTAGATTTACAATAACTAGATGATCGATCAAAATTGGCGTGACTAAAAAGCTCAGTAACTAGGTGACACAGCGTAAATGATGCTAGTCCAGAAGTCAGCGTAGGTAACTAGTCAATAGGACGCGAGACACCAAGCACACGTAGTGCACAACAGGGGAAGTCAAACAGGCTAATGAAAAGAATGGTAAATGCACCGTGCTTATATGTATGTAGGAATGTATTTACTTGTGCGCAAATGGAGGTAGGTATAGATGTATGTACGTTCTTACGTACGTACGTACGTTTATACTTATGTATGTATGCCAATTTGATTGTATGTATGTGTGTATGTGTGTAGGTATGTGTGTGTAAGTGTATGTATGTATATGTATGTATGTATGTATGTATGTATGTATGTATGTATGTATGTATGTATGTATGTATGTATGTATGTATGTATGTATGTATGTATGTATGTATGTATGTATGTATGTATGTATGTATGTATGTATGTATGTATGTATGTATGTATGTATGTATGTATGTATGTATGTATGTATGTATGTATGTATGTATGTATGTATGTATGTATGTATGTATGTATGTATGTATGTATGTATGTATGTATGTATGTATGTATGTATGTATGTATGTATGTATGTATGCATGCATGTATGTATGTATGTATGTGTGTCTATATGTATATATGTATGTGCGTTTGTATGTATGTATGCGTGTATGTAAGTATGTATGTATGTAGGTGTGGAAAATTTTGTGTTTATATACTTACGTATGCATTTTGGAATGTATGTATTTCTATATTTACGTATTTGTGAATGTATGCATGTATGTGTAGGTATGTGGGTATGTATGTATGTGCGTAGTCGCGTGCTTACTTTCTTACGTTTATATATATATATATATATATTTGTGCACGTATTTACTTATGTGTATTTATATATGTATGAGTGGATGAAAATTTGTTTTAATATATGTGTGTATATTTGTGATAATTTGTATTGTAGCCTAAATAATGGAATTCTGAATGTTGAATTGGAATTGAGTCAATAACGATTATTTTATTAGCTCAGGAAATACGTAACTGCTTTTAAATATCAAATTATTTTAATTTGCTTCAAAATGTTTCAAAAACGGTTTAAATTATCCAGTGAAACCACACTTTCACAACGCATTCTTTTACCCATTGAGCTTTTGTCGATTATTTGTCTACTATATATTTTCCAAATATTTTTTATGAAAATATTAGATTGATTCTGCATTCTGTCAAATTTGCGATCAACTTATAGGGTCAATATCTTTGTGGTTAGTTGAACATCGTTTACATATTACTATAATCAAGCTTGCGATCTTGATATAATTACCTGACCCGTTAATTACATACATTTGTCAGTATAATCTAAGTATTATAGAAAAGACAATTCATTCAGTAGACTAGATTCATCATTATGAAAACCTAATCACGTACTGGCCAGAATTTTTCACGAACAGGGCTCGAACCTGGGCACGTCTGCTTCGGAATCTGGTGCTCTAACCACTGAGCCACTAACATATGTTTGTGGGGTGACATAGAATATATTCCGTGTGCCTTACTGTTCTTTGTGCATAAATTAAGATTTTTATTTATGAAGAAAATTATGCTTCTTTTAGACGTTATTTAAATCTTAAGTTAGTAAAAATTCAGACGTTCCGTACGATAGCAACCATATTATTTCAACCAACCAGCAAACCTGAGGCAAGATGATTAATTAAATAATCATAATTGTAAATTCACATCTTCATTAGTGGTATGATTAACTACGTAGACGTTTATATATATTTACAGTGTTCAATGTTTATTGGATAGGGTCCCCGTTGCAAATATTGTGGGACTCTTTGCTCGGTTTGTATTTGCATGAATCAACACACCCGGATAAACCATTATAAACGCACTTCTATAGTATGAAAATTTAGGCTTAAATTGCTGATATCCTTTGACTCATATTTTATCCAATAATGTTATTTTGGTTTTTAAATCTTATGATGATGAGTGACATGAACAAGGCGACCTACAATACCTGCCAAAATATTTTCAATAAAAAAATAACTGGAATTCAGAATGTGTTTGCCAAAACACAGATCAGGTAATTTCGATAAATCCAGTTTCGGAATTATTTCATTCTTTTATACACAACACAGTTGTGAAAAGGCCACCTTCATTTTGCCAGAGCCTCACTCGCATTTAACGTCTGGCCAATATTGGAAAGCAAACATGATTGAATTGAATTAAACACATAGATGATACTTTTGGAATGCGGAGCTTGTAAAAATTCACATAACCAGTTCTGTGTGAATAAAGAAAAAAAATTTTATCAGATACAAGAACCGCTTCTTTCATAGATTCTTCTTAACTAGCTACAAATGAATATCTCTTTATATATTGAAAAGCAAAATAAGATAGAAAATTGTAAACATGGAGAGAGTATGAAATAAAGGAACAACCGCATTATCTCCAGTTCAAGCTCAATGCTTGAACATGCATTTTCTGCTTGCACTAATCCAGCTACAATTTGTTTATCCATAAGGCTTAGTATGTGGCTAACTACCTTCTGCTTTTGCTTTTAGTAATTATCTTAAATGCTACGTCTGAAAAACGTACGTTTGAGGTTTCAGCATAGATTTTATAACGACAAACAGGATGCGGGAAAAGTTCATGTTGATGCACGCACAAATGCGGGCGCACATACAAACAATTTACCAAGTTACATTGAAATTAGTTACGCACTTGTTTTGTTTATTTTGGTCAGGACTAAGGAACTAGCAAAAAAACAGCTTACATAACAGTTAACAATTTTTGTGATTTACATTGCAAATATACCGGAAATCTGCCTGGTTTGGATCAGAGAATCCGTATCCAATCAATAGACAATATAGGTCATTATATCATTTAAAGTGAACACAATTTTTGGAATGTTTGATCGAACAATTAAAAACAAAGTGATTCTTCGGATGTCTAACACACAACCGTTGGTCGTTCATTAAAATTACGCCTACTAAACATATAAGTCACAATTACAGTTAAAGCGTGATAACTGACATCAGGTGTTTTCTTGTTTAAACACTAATCATAGATGTAATGCATGTGCTCTCTGCAATTTCCGATTCAAAATTGGTCATTTATACTAATGCAATAGCTGCTCATTGCGCTATGGGAGTGGGAAAGGTGGCGGGCAGAATGGCTGGTTACTAAAGAAGCGAATTCAATAGCATCTAGGCTAAGCACAAAAAACAATTTAGAGAGCATGTCCGCAATAGCTGAAAACATTTTTTTATAAGTTTCACATTCGAAATCATGCAGATTTTCAAATATTCTTCAAAACGCCCACACACACGCACAGCGGAAACTGTTATTTGCAACACAATAAATCAATTAAACGGACAAAAGAAGTTCGCTCATGATTTAACTATAAATCGGTGAATCATTTGTGCGTGTGTGTGTGTGTGGGTGTGTCTTTGTGTGTGTGGGCCCCCACATATTTAACCCAACCTAACCTCTCTTGCTTTCATCAATTGACTATAAGAAGTTTGAGATTTGACGGTCGAGTTGAATTCTCACTAACAAGAGCTGGCATGTTTTAACTGTGATTTTTACACTTACTTCATAATAAATTTGCGCTTCAATACACAATTTATTTATTTATTAAAAATAATAATTATTTTAATTCTTCAAGCCCGCAAACTTGATTTAAAGCATTGTTACCACCACCCGCGCAATCAATTATTGTTTAATTATTTTAATTGTTTGAACTAAATATTTATGTTAATTAAATTCTTTAGTATAAATTGAACTCTTTATCTA